>JAMSGM010000028.1:0-130296 GCA_030462875.1 Grigorovia humatica | reverse complement strand
TAGATAGTTTCTATTACTTATGACTTCTACTGTTGACGGTGTTAACAATGTACCTCAACCACCGGTGGTGGTTGATCAAGTCTCCAAAGAATACTTTTTAGACCGCATAGCTCAAAACTTTGAACTAAAAAGAATTGTTGACGTGCTGCTCTTGTAACTTGAATCTTCTGCACTATAAATCCTAACAAAACATCTCTTATCATTCATTTATTATAAGCTTTTTCTAGAGAAGTGCAGTACTAGAAAGAGTGGCACCAAGAAAAATTCTTATTCCAACTCCATATACGCAAGTAGAGGTTGGCATGGTGTTATTCTCTCCTCATTTATTGTTCTCCCTTTGCAATTAATATTGAATCTTTCATTAACAAAAATCAAATTATAAAAAAAAGCAAAGAAATAAATTTAAAACTTAAAAGCTGTAGTCATTAATTCTATAAAACTCAAAACTTCTTTCCACCCAATGTCACACAGGTTTGATTTTAAAACTTTAGTGGACTTATCTGTACTAATTGGGAGTGGTATCTCATTTTACTATCTCTTAACAAAATTATTGAATGATGCAGAAGTGGGACCGATGGGTCGATCCAAAGAGACTAAGTTGAAACAAGATAAACAATGGAATAAATTAATAGAGCTACATCCGCAATTGAAAGATACTGAATTGAATGCGTATGAGAAAGACATCATGTCAAGTGTAATTATGCCACAAGATATGGATGTGAAATTTAGTGATATCGGTGGATTAAATAATATTATACAAGAACTTAATGAGAATGTTATTTATCCATTAACTATGCCCGAATTGTATGATAATAATGTGCTTTTACAAGCACCTAAAGGTGTATTATTTTATGGTTCACCCGGATGCGGTAAGACAATGTTAGCGAAGGCCTTAGCTAAAGAAAGTGGTGCAAATTTTATTGCTATCACTATGTCATCAATCATGGATAAATGGTACGGTGAATCTAATAAGATTGTTAATGCGATTTTCACTCTAGCTAATAAGATTGAACCATGTATTATATTCATTGATGAAATTGATTCATTTTTAAGGGAAAGAAGTTCTATGGATCATGAAGTCACTGCTACTGTGAAGGCAGAGTTCATGACCCTATGGGATGGATTGCTAAGTAATGGCAGAATAATAATCATCGGTGCAACTAATAGACTTAACGATATTGATCCAGCATTCTTAAGAAGATTACCGAAAAGATTTTTGATCCCATTACCAGGCCTCCAAGAAAGAATTAAAATTTTACAAGTGTTTTTAGAGCACACTGCTTTAGATGCCAAATTTTTTGACATGAACATCATTGCTAAAGGTACTAACGGTATGTCAGGTGCAGATTTGAAAGAATTATGTCGTAACGCAGCATTAACGGCTGCTAAAGAATACATTCAGGAGAAGAAAAAACTGCTAGCTTCAGGTAAAGATTATTCGCATTTGAAGATGAGACCCCTGAAGACTACAGATTTCTTTGAACAGGAGGTAATAGACTAACATGGGTGTAATATTTCAATGCTACAGTAAGTTTTGGAAAATTTTGAAAACTCAAATCTGTCTACGGAAAAAACAACGTTTTGAATGCAGATTAGTAATTAATTGCTTGGTCCTGCGAGTCAACGATCTATTGGAACTTTAGGGGGCGATGACCGAGGACGTGGAAGAGAGTTGGAAAGTACGTGATCTATTTTTCAATCACGAAGGTAAGTTTTGTTTACCTTGCACGACATATAAAGGTTTCCAATACGTTTATTCGTACTTCAGCAATCATCCCATAAAACAAGTAACAACCACTAACAACAGTATCAACACAAATAATAACCCCAATATAAACATCGGCTTCCCCAATAACAACGATTTAATACCTGGTTCTCGTACGTATGTCAAAGAGGATCCACCTGATGTTAATCAATTAGGTGCATCGTCATGGGACTTGTTACATACAATAGCTGCTAAATATCCAAATGAACCAACAACTGTACAGAAGAATGAAATGACAGAATTTTTGAAAATATTTTCACATATTTATCCATGTCATTGGTGTGCTCAAGATTTCGAGAAATATATAAGAGAGCATTCGCCTAAAGTTGAATCTAAGGAGCAATTAAGCTTGTGGATGTGTCAAGCACATAATCATGTAAATAAAAAATTAAATAAACCACAATTTAATTGTAATTTCTGGAAGCAAAGATGGCTTGATGGCTGGGATGAGTCAACAAACTGATCAAAATTGTATATACAGCGATTTGAGACATATAACAGTAATTACAAGACTTTTCTGTTTAATAGATGATTCAATCACTATGACAAGACAAAGCCAAAGGCTTACTAGGGGTTAGAGTGTGAGTGAACTGCAGTCTGCACGAGTTGAAAACTCAGATCCAGCAGTTTTTCAGCCAAACTTAATAAAATTACAGAGATATACACACAGACGAATTTTCCAGTTTGAAAATATATAAAAACCCGAAATTGAAAATTGACAACTTCTTTTTATACTTCACTTTTAAAGAAAGTGAAACCAGAACGTCTTCGAAGATTCCTTATTCTTTACACCGTGGGTAAGGGATTCAAAGCGACGCTCAGATGGAAGTATGCTGGAGATTTTATGGACATAAGATTCGTAAATTCAAAGGCATGGCATTGGATTTTTCTTCACTTGTGAAGATTAAATACTGTTTGAATTAATTTTTTCTATTAATTTTCTCATTGGTTTGATGTCACATGTTATTTCATTCTCACTTGTTACTGTTTTGTTTCGTTTTCTTGGAATTATAGATATACATATCGTTACATATTATGAATTTTTTTATATAACTTGTTTAGTAAATTGGTTCCTTTCGTCCTTAAAGAGAAGGTTTTCAGAAAGATTATCATCACTTATTATGAAACATATCAAAATGGGTATACTGATTTTCTTTTCAATTAATTCGTTGGGACCATTCTTCACGATTTCAAAATTTTGGATTTTATTATATTGTATCCATCTAATATCAGATTGCTTGGATTTGAATATTTCGACAATACTGAGTAACTTCTGTATGTGTGGACCGTATGCAAACAAGCAATAATTCCTTAACTCACTTTTCAAAAGCGTTTCAACTTTGTCCTTTATATTGTGATTCTTACTTATCTTTAAAATGGTAAACATCTGTTCCATGTCAGTTGTTAAAATCTTAGTAGTGATATGCTGAGATATTACCTCGTTGCATTGAACCTGCGAGTTGATATCAATATCATGTTTCTCCCCCATGTAAGAAATCATCCTCTACCTTGGTAAATTGCCTCTGCTTCCTGTGTAGCCATCGATTTCATTATTCTGATCGAGATGCCCATTGTTTTTCACGTAATTAAATGGGAAGAAGGAAAAAAAAGGATTTGTGACTGCTGGTATTTTAATTCCACCCAAACATTCTACGACAAAACGCCTGCCTACCAAAAAATTTCCGCATACGGAAACTTCATGAAAGAAAATCTGGCGGACGCAACATTTTCAGGACGCGGTGTTTCGAAATTTTCCAACAGAGAAAAATAACGATTTGGAGTTTGGTTTTGGCAATACTCTATTTTTCAATATGCTCTTTCTTCTCTTTTAAATTTCATTTTGGAAATAAAACCGTATAACCTTTAAACAACCTACAGATATATAAATTTGCAATGGGAGGCGTCCGTGATAAGAAAGTTGAATACTTCTCTAAATTAAGAGAATACTTAGAAGAATACAAGTCCATCTTCGTTGTTGGTGTCGACAATGTCTCATCTCAACAAATGCACGAAGTTAGAAAGGAATTAAGAGGTCGTGGTGTCGTCTTAATGGGTAAGAACACTATGGTTAGAAGAGCCTTAAGAGATTTTGCCTCTGAATTACCACATTTCGAAGCTATCTTACCATTCATCAAGGGTAACGTTGGTTTCGTTTTCACTAACGAATCCTTACAAGACATTAAAGAAGTCATTGTCTCTAACAAGGTTGCTGCTCCAGCTAGAGCTGGTGCTGTTGCTCCAGAAGATATCTGGATTCAAGCCGTTAACACTGGTATGGAACCAGGTAAAACTTCTTTCTTCCAAGCTTTAGGTGTTCCAACCAAGATTGCCAGAGGTACCATTGAAATTGTTTCCGACGTCAAAGTCGTTGAAGCCGGTAACAAAGTCGGTCCATCTGAAGCTACTTTATTAAACATGTTAAACATTTCTCCATTCACCTACGGTTTAACTATCGTTCAAGTTTATGACAATGGTCAAGTTTTCCCAGCTTCTATCTTAGATATCTCTGATGACGAATTAGTTGGTCACTTTGTTTCTGCTACTTCCACCATTGCTGCTATCTCTTTAGCTGTTGGTTACCCAACTTTACCATCCGTTGGTCACACTTTAATCAACAACTACAAAGATTTATTAGCTGTTGCCATTGGTTCTGGTTACCACTACGCTGAAATTGAAGAATTAGTTGACAGAATTGAAAACCCAGACAAGTACGCTTCTGCTGCTCCAGCTGCTGCTGCCGCTGCTTCTTCTGATGCCCCAGCTGCTGAAGCTGCCGCTGAAGAAGATGAAGAAGATTCCGATGATGACATGGGTTTCGGTTTATTCGATTAAACAACTTATGGTTAGTATTTAACATATCATATATATATATTATTTATCTAATTTGAGTATCAACCTTTATCTTTATTCTTTTGCATACCTGTGCATCGATACTACATGTTCTTTGGATTTTTTTTTTTTTTGCTTTTAGAAAACTGTTGAATGTAGTTTGGACTAAGAAATAGCAGAAAATAATGAGTGCATTAAGGCTAACGTACCAAAAGATCAAGGGAAAACAAAATACCCATCCGATAATAATATTGCATGGTTTATTCGGTAAATGGCAAAATAATAAGTCCCTTGCCATACGTTTAGCAAGTTTAAATCAAGATATTTATTTACCTAATTTGAGAAATCATGGTACATCCCCTCGCTCGAGTCAAATGACATACAATGATTTAAGTTCTGATATATTTCGATTTGTGGAAGATCATCAAATTGTAAAACCCATCTTAATTGGTCATTCAATGGGTGGTAAGACAGTAATGAATTGTTGCTTACAAAGACCAAATTTAGCACATGCAATGGTATGTATTGAAAACACTCCCAATGTACAACCTATTAATTACAAGTTTGTAGGATATATAGATCAGTTAGAAAAAGTGATTCTAGAATGTAACACTATCCAAGATGCAAGGAACAAGTTGAATCAGATTGAAAAAAACTCATTTGTGGTGGGATTCCTCTTGACATTACTGCAAAGACAAGCAGACAAACTTACTAGCAAAGTTCCCTTAAAAATCTTGAAAGAAAATCTGTTGCAAGGGAATATAAGTGGCTGGCCCTTAGCCACTCCAGGAAAAGATAACGGTCACCATGATAAACAGAAAGAAATAGTCTGGGACAAACCCAGTCTATTCATCAAGGGTTCCAATTCAAACTGCATGAATTTGGACTCGATCACCAAACATTTCACAAGATCTCAAATCGTGGAAGTGGAAGGTTCGCATTTCGTCAATACAGAAAGACCCGTAGAAGTGGCTGGAAAAATCGTCCAGTTCATCAGCGGCTTGGAGTCGAACCACTGAACCGTTTTCCAAGCCTGAACGAAGCTGAAAGAAAAAAGAAATACAACTGCGATTCCCCTTTGTGGGCAAATTGGAAAAGGGCACGCGAGGTATTGTCTGAAATTGCTTTTTGTCCGCCGGCCAGTGCCCCACGCCCCCCGAAACGGCAAAGAAATGGAATCTCCCTTTGAGGTGCGAAAATCCACTTTCCCAAAACGGGCTGAAACGCGACACCAAAATTCGAAGGCGGCCGGAAACGTCGAATGGCGTGTCTGGAACCGGTGTCTCCTTTGGGTAACTCGAAAATTTTTGTGTTCCCAAAATATAATTTATTTTTGATCTCACAATTGTAATAATTGCGTTTTTCAAGAGCTGGAAACACGTTCTTTTCCTACTGGTTCTTCTTTGTTTGGTTTGGTAAAGATCAGCTTTTGAAAATTTTCTCTGTTTGAAGGAATATAACTGTATAGTTTTCTCTCTTTTCTACTTTTGTTTTTTCCTCTTATACCTAGTTCTGCTTGTTCATCCACTGACCATCTTTTTTCTTTGTGAACAGGATCATTGGTTTATAGTCTTATTTGAGCTTTTAAGCCGAGGGAAACAAACAAAAAAAACATTACTCCTTTGAAGAACAACCAGATAAATTCTATTTCAAGAAAAGTGAGCTAGTGAACGAGCAACCCATAAGATAAGATAATATAAATTAAAATAAAAAAATACTATGTCATATAGTAATTTAAACAACGACCCTGATCAGCAAATGTTTGATCAGTATGGTCAACCTATTCGATATGACAATGATCGAGATAACGGAAATGACGGTTATTACGATAATAACAACAACTTCATAAATGATAATGATTATCAATTCAACCAAGATAGAAGGGAAGAATCATACTCCGAATTGAATGGCAATAATGATTATTCCAACAGTTACATGACAGATAATGCAAATAATAGTATCTCACAGATGAATAACTCAAACATTCTAAACAATTTTTTCCCTCAAGATCCATATCCAGCATATACAGCTGATCCAGATTTACCCATCTCTATAAAACAAATTGAAGACATTTTTATTGATTTAACAAATATTTTTGGTTTCCAAAGAGATTCAATGAGAAATATGTTTGATCATTTAATGACTTTATTAGATTCACGTTCATCAAGAATGTCACCAAGACAAGCGATTCTTACCCTGCATGGTGATTATATAGGTGGTGATAGAGCAAATTACAAAAAATGGTATTTTGCAGCACAACTTGATCTAGATGATGATATCGGATTTAGAAATATTTCACTAAACAAATTGAATAATAAGAAACGTAACGCAAAGAAGAAAAATAGAAAATTAATGGAAAATGTTCAAGATATACAACATGTCTTAAACTCTCTAAGTGGCGATAATTCACTTGAGGCTGCTGATTTTAGATGGAAAGTTAAAATGAATAACTTATCATTTGTAGACATGATACGTCAATTGGCATTATATTTATTAATTTGGGGTGAAGCAAATCAAGTTAGATTTACTGCCGAATGTTTATGTTTTATTTATAAATGTGCATTAGATTACTTAGAATCAAATCCTAAAAATTATTTTGAAGAAGGAGATTATCTAAATAGAGTCATTACCCCATTATACAAATTTATCAGAAACCAAGTTTATGAAATCAGTGATGGTCGTTATGTGAAACGTGAAAGAGATCATAATAGAGTCATTGGATACGATGATGTAAATCAATTATTTTGGTATCCAGCTGGTATAAATAAAATTATATTAAATAATGGTACCAAATTAACAGCTTTACCACCACATGAAAGATTCTCAAATTTAGGTAACATTAATTGGGATAATGTTTTTTTCAAGACATATTATGAAACAAGAACCTGGTTACACATGATTACCAATTTTAATCGTATTTGGGTCTTGCATGCATCTGTATATTGGATGTACGTTGCTCATAATGCACCAACTTTTTACACACATAACTATCAGCAATTATTGAATAATCAACCTCTAGCTTCTTATAAATGGGCTACTGCTGCCTTGGGTGGTACAGTGGCTTCAGTTATTGAATTAGTAGCTACTATTTGTGAATGGTATTTTGTTCCAAGAAGATGGGCTGGTGCACAACATTTATCTCGTCGTTGTGGTTTTATTACATGCATACTAGCTATTAATCTAGCTCCAATTATTTGGTTATTTGTCTATGAAAAGGATACCGTATACAGTCATACCGCTTATGTTGTTTCAATTGTGTTTTTCTTTATCGCTGTGGCAACTATTGTTTTCTTTTCAGTAATGCCACTAGGTGGATTATTCTCTTCTTACATGAACAAATCATCAAGGCGTTATGTCTCATCTCAAACTTTCACCGCTTCATTTGCCCCATTACATGGTTGGAATAGAGTGTTATCCTATCTAATGTGGATTGTTGTCTTCGGTGCTAAATATGCGGAATCGTACTATTTCCTAATTCTTTCATTAACTGATCCAATCAGAGTTTTATCCACTACAACAATGAGATGTACTGGTGAATATTGGTGGGGTGACAAATTATGTAAACATCAACCAAAAATTACTTTGGGATTGATGATAGCTACTGATTTTATCCTTTTCTTCTTAGACACTTATTTGTGGTACATTATCGTTAATACAGTTTTCTCCGTTTGCAAAGCTTTCTACTTAGGTATGTCAGTTCTGACTCCATGGAGAAATATTTTCACTAGATTGCCAAAAAGAATATACTTGAAAATTTTGGCCACTAATGACATGGAAGTTAAATATAAACCAAAAGTTTTGATTTCTCAAATTTGGAATGCTATTGTCATTTCTATGTATAGAGAACATCTCTTAGCCATTGATCATGTTCAACAATTATTGTATCATCAAATTCCATCTGAAGTTGAAGGAAGAAGAACTTTGAGAGCCCCCACGTTTTTCACCTCTCAAGATGATGTTAAATCTAGTACCGAATTTTTCCCAGCTGATTCTGAAGCTGAACGTCGTATCTCATTTTTTGCACAATCATTAGCTACTCCAATCCCAGAACCAACTTCAATTGACAATATGCCAACTTTCACTGTTTTGACGCCACATTATTCTGAAAGAATCTTATTATCTTTGAGAGAAATTATCCGTGAAGATGATCAATTTTCCAGAGTTACTTTATTAGAATATTTGAAACAATTACATCCTGTTGAATGGGATTGCTTCGTTAAAGATACAAAGATCTTAGCTGACGAAACTGCCGCTTACGAAGGTTTAGTAGATGAACCAGAAAAGAACGATAACGTTTCATCTGATGTAGATGACTTACCATTTTATTGTATTGGCTTCAAATCCGCTGCACCAGAATATACTTTAAGAACTCGTATTTGGGCATCTTTAAGATCACAAACTTTATATCGTACTGTATCTGGTTTCATGAATTATTCAAGAGCTATTAAATTGTTATACCGTGTTGAAAATCCAGAAGTTGTTCAAATGTTTGGTGATAATGCTGAAGCTTTAGAAAGAGAATTGGAAAAGATTACAAGAAGAAAGTTTAAGTTTTTAGTCTCTATGCAAAGATTGGCCAAATTTAAACCACACGAGATGGAAAACGCTGAGTTCCTTTTAAGGGCTTACCCAGATTTACAAATTGCATATCTAGATGAAGAACCTCCTCTTCATGAAGGTGAAGAACCAAGAATTTACTCCGCTGTTATTGACGGTCATTGTGAATTACTAGCAAACGGTCGCAGACGTCCTAAATTTAGAGTTCAATTATCGGGTAATCCAATTTTAGGTGATGGTAAATCTGATAATCAAAATCATGCTATTATTTTCTATCGTGGTGAATATTTACAATTAATTGATGCAAATCAAGATAATTATTTGGAAGAATGTTTGAAAATTAGATCAGTGTTAGCAGAATTCGAAGAATTAGGTGATAATCCTCGTAATCCATATGATTTGGATGTTGAATACGAAGATCAGTTAGACAATCACCCTGTTGCTATTGTTGGTGCTAGAGAATATATTTTCTCTGAAAATTCTGGTATTTTAGGTGATGTCGCAGCTGGTAAGGAACAAACATTCGGTACTCTTTTCGCACGTACTTTAGCACAAGTTGGCTCTAAATTACATTATGGTCATCCTGATTTTATTAACGCTACATTCATGACTACAAGAGGTGGTATTTCTAAGGCTCAAAAGGGTTTACATCTAAATGAAGATATTTATGCTGGTATGAACGCTACTTTACGTGGTGGTAGAATTAAGCACGTTGAATATTATCAATGTGGTAAAGGTAGAGATTTGGGTTTTGGTACAATTTTGAATTTCACTACTAAGATTGGTGCAGGTATGGGTGAACAGATGCTATCCCGTGAATATTATTACTTAGGTACACAATTACCAATTGACCGTTTCTTATCATTTTACTATGCTCATCCAGGTTTCCATTTAAACAATTTGTTTATTCAATTATCTTTACAAATGTTCATGTTGACTTTAGTGAATTTGCATTCATTAGCACATGAGTCCATCTTTTGTATTTACGATAGAAATAAACCAATTACTGATGTTCTTTATCCATTAGGTTGCTATAATTTCCAACCTGTCATTGATTGGGTCAGACGTTATACATTATCCATTTTCATCGTTTTCTTTATTGCATTTGTTCCAATGGTTTGTCAAGAATTAATCGAACGCGGTACATGGAAAGCTACTATCAGATTTTGGCGTCATATCTTATCGTTATCACCTGTTTTTGAAGTCTTCGCTGGTCAAATATATTCATCTGCATTATTATCTGATTTAACTGTTGGTGGTGCCCGTTATATTTCAACTGGGCGTGGTTTTGCTACTTCACGTATTCCATTTTCAATCTTATATTCAAGATTTGCATCATCAGCCATATATATGGGCGCTAGGTCGTTGATTATGCTGCTATTTGGTACAGTAGCGCATTGGCAAGCACCATTACTATGGTTCTGGGGTTCCTTAGCTTCGTTAATCTTTTCACCATTTATCTTTAATCCACATCAATTATCTTGGGATGAATTTTTCTTAGATTATAGAGATTATGTTAGATGGTTATCCAGAGGTAATAGTAAATATCATAGAAATTCATGGATTGGTTATATCAGAATGACAAGATCACGTGTTACCGGTTTCAAGCGTAAATTAATTAATGATGAGTCTGAAAAGGCTGCTGGTGACTCAGCTAGGGCACACAGAACAAATTTATTTTTAGCAGAAGTTTTACCATTGATTATCTATTCAGCAGGTTGTTTCATCCCATTTACTTTTATTAATGCACAAACTGGTGCTAAGACAACTGAAGATGATAGAGTTAATTCAGTTTTGCGTATTATAATTTGTACGCTAGGGCCAATTGCTGTTAATACTGTGACTTTATTATTTTGTATGGCGATGTCCTGTTGTTGTAATGCGTCATTAAGGTCATGCCATAGAAACCCAGGTTCAATTTTAGCTGCATTTGCACATGGTGTTGCAGTAATTACACATGTGGGCGCCTTTGTTGTTATGTGGGTCTTGGAAGGTTTTTCATTTGTTAAGATGTTAATTGGTATCATAACGTGTATTCAATTACAAAGATTGGTATATCAAATTGGATCTATACTATTTTTAACTCGTGAATATAAGAATGATCATGCTAATACAGCATTTTGGACAGGTAAATGGAGTTTGACGGAATCAGCATTTTCACAAGCATCAAGAGAATTTATTGTAAAGATAATGGAATTGTCTGAATTTTCAGCTGATTTTGTTTTAGGACATGTTATTCTTTTCATTCATTTCCCACTTTTACTGATACCAGGTATTGATAGATTACATTCTATGATGTTATTTTGGTTAAAACCATCACGTCAAATACGTCCACCAATTTTTTCACTAAAGCAAACAAGGTTGAGGAAGCGTATGGTTAGAAAATATTTTGTACTTTATATTATAATATTGCTACTGTTTGCTGGTTGTATTGTGGGGCCTGCTGTTGCTGCAAAATATGTCCCAGATCGTATTGCTGAATCATTAACAGGTGTAGCACGTAATTTATTCCAACCAAGAAATGTTAATCAAAATGATACAGGTGCCGGAATTTCTACATATAGATCGCATTATTATTCCATTTCCCCCTCAATTAAGTCATTTTCAACCAAAAAATAAGAACCTTCATTTTTTTTTCTCCTGTTAAATTAAATATCAAGAATATTCATACAAAAAGGTAAACAAAAAAATATAAAAGTTGATTAAATTTATCTATCTATTTAATTACATTGTATTCTTATAAGAACATATAAATATGTAGATGTATATGTATTTATAATTTAAATCTGATTCTTTGAATGAGTTTTTATAAATTCTTTTTTGATTCAAATCTCTATCTATATATTGTACTGTTAAAAAAAGATATGCAAAAATTTGTATAAAATATAAAAACTATATATACATGATTATTTTTTTTTCTACATTTTTTAAGCACTTATTTTTTCCACCATGACAAGTCAAATGGTTTAGTTAAAATATTACTACCACTTAAATAACTTGAGCTACTTGTATTACTACCATTGTTTAATTTTGGTTTTATAATGAAAAATCTTTTATATCCCGGTACATCAATATAGATACAATTAAATTTTGGTTTAAATTTACCTGGAAGTTCAATTGTCTCTACATGTACCAACCCAATTTTTTCCTTTGATTGTAAATGGAATCTAATGAAACAATGAACGTTACCATCTTTATCTAGACGTCTTTTCGATACGATTGGTCTATTTCTAGTCCATTTATCATGAGTCACTAACTCACCATATGCTTTCAATTTTTCCTTCTTTAGTAGCGAATCTTGACATTTTAATAACTTACGTACTTGTTCATTATCCTGTACTAAATTGACTGATCTGTTGAAAAGTTGTGTATCACCATTGGGCGAAAATAGTTCTTTACCAATTAAGTAAAGAACCATTGTGGTTAGACCGATTGATGCTATTACTAATGCTGATGATGCTGTGAAAGATGACATTTTCTTCAAGATAGACCACCATCTATTTGTTAAACGTGATGGTTTTTTTGAATTTTGTTTATTAGTTTGATTCTTGTTGGTGTTTGTGCTTTTCGATTGAGTGGAATACAAACGGTGATTATTTATAGTTGTTGCGTACTTTGAAGAAGAGTTAGGTATTAGGAATCTTGGATTGATCAAGTAAGAGTTTTGAAACGTTAATCTTCTTGTAGCTGGCCTTATTAATCTGTACAGTAACATATGTGTTTGGGTATGAGTTAGAGATCTTATTTAATTGGAAACAATAGGATGACTAAATGAGAAACAAACAAGAAGTGTATTCTCTTCTAAGCAATTTCTCAATGATAAAATAGCTGTCAAATGGAAATGTGTGATGCTATTCAGCTGGCGCGATTCCGTTGCAAGAGTTTTCCTGTTAGGGTTTTGTTCGAAGGTTTTGTGATGGTCGCTTCGATATTTTTTTCGTTTTCTGTGAAAAATGCAAATTGGCGTTTGAGCGAAAAATTGTGTCCGGCGTTGTGACTGCGTGTGCACCCAGACATTTTTAGGGGTCTGAAGGATGCCTTTCTTTTTTGTTTTTCTCAAACGTGTGTTTCCCGTTTGGGACACGGGTTTACTTTGTCCCTGGGCCTTCGAAAGGACCTCTGCTGGGCCGGCAGGCCGGGCAGAGACGGTTCTCAGTGGGCAGTAATTGTCATGAGGGAGGCAGTGCGCTAGAAGGAGGTCCTTCGTTTTACCAGCGCGAGAAAAGCTCTCCGAAGTCACGGTCAGAC
The DNA here is from genome assembly GCA_030462875.1 of Grigorovia humatica. Lineage (NCBI taxonomy): Eukaryota > Fungi > Ascomycota > Saccharomycetes > Saccharomycetales > Saccharomycetaceae > Grigorovia > Grigorovia humatica. The sequence goes on along the minus strand of JAMSGM010000028.1, from coordinate 116,897 downwards.
AAGTAGAAGGGAGTTGCTCGCAGCCTAGGGGACGGCCCTGACACACTGTCCCTCTAGCTCTCTGCCTCGTAGACAGACCTCTCCCAGTAGGCCTCTACCTAGCGGCAAAAATACACACACATTTTCTTTCAAGTGAAAAAAAACGATACGGAATGGTTTTTTTTGAAATATAGAAAAAAAAAGTTGATTTTTTAAGTAATAAAAATTCGTAAATTCAACGAAAAGATAACATTAATTAGATAAAATGGCTAAACAATCCTTAGACGTATCCTCTGATAGAAATAAATCAAGAAAGGCTTATTTCAATGCCCCATCTTCTGAAAGACGTGTCTTATTATCTGCTCCATTATCTAAAGAATTAAGAGCTCAATACGGTATTAAAGCTTTACCAATCAGAAGAGATGATGAAATTTTAGTTGTTAGAGGTGCTAAGAAAGGTGAAGAAGGTAAAGTTTCTTCTGTTTACAGATTAAAGTTTGCTATTCAAGTTGACAAGATCTCTAAGGAAAAATCTAATGGTGCTTCCGTTCCAATTAACATTCATCCATCTAAGGTTGTCATTACTAAATTACATTTAGATAAGGACAGAAAGGCTTTAATTGAAAGAAAAGGTGGTAAATTAGAATAAATTATTTAACGTTTACGTTGAAGAACAAAAAAGATAAGATGTTTCCAATCTTAGATATTTTTATTCCAAATTAATATAAATTTTTAGTATATATATCTAATAAATATAATACAAATAATATAATAATATGTATTTATCATTTTTCAATAAGATTTAACAAAGAGTTTAAAAAAAGAAAAAAGATATATCCGAAATAAAAAAGAAGATTTGTATATAATTATATGAAATATGTATGTAAGGGGGGATAGATCAATTTTCAAATTTTTTTATTATATTTCTTGAAAGTATTAGTTAAGTTACAATTTTTATCATACCAAACATTATTTAATTGTAACCAATTTGGCAATTTCCACAAGATATATTGTACCAACCCAGATTCATGTAAGAAACAATTAATCAAATAGAAACATAACCCGCAAAAGATGCCAATTAAATTACCTATGCAAACTTGCCACCAATCATGATAGTATAAATAAATTCTAGATCCACAAACAGCCAAATTTAGAACTATTAGACCAATTTGATAGATAAATTTATATAGTTTTGATTGACCTATACCATTGAACCAAATTTGTGCTGTAAAGAATGCTAACGTGAATCCCAAGAATTGAGAATGAGCTGACGGCATACCAAAACCTGGACCGAGACTATATAATAATTTATCTAAATTATTATCATTAATGATATCTATATCCATATTGATTATATTCATTTGTAAATCTATCGTTACCGGTACTAGAGGTCTTTGTTGTTTGATCAATCTTTTCAGGATCTTGTTGAATATCTCGTTGGATAGCTGTCCCGCGGTGACTAAGATGGACTCTATATCTCTTGTGATGATTAGCCAAGACAAGTAAGTTTGTAAGATTAAGATCGGAGTGAGGGCTAGTAAGGCCGAGATGAGGGATAGTGGGTCATTTGGGTCATATAAGATGAAGGTCTCGTCGAACGGCGTGATGGTGTGGTTCATGATCTACACATAGACACACAGACAGAGATACAGGGATACAAAGCTACAAAGATACAGAACAAGTACAAGTGTCGTAGAAGAGTGAAAAACGCACCATAAACAAACAGAAAAGGCAAAAAAAGACAAAGAAAGCAACAGAGAAATTAAGTAGCAAAAAAAAGAGACAGATATGATCTATATCGTTATATGAGTAGAGATATATGTGTGTGTATGTGTAGCGTAGGGGCATTACTTGTACTTTTCGAACAAGGAGTCTACCAATTCGATGTATTCCTTTTCAGCATCTTCTTGTTTGGTGCCCTTCAATTTGTTCCAGGCGTCCCATTTGGAACGGTCCTTCAAGTTGAACATACCTGGTCTTTCCGTGTTGACATCCCCTACGGTAGCTTGCTTGTACAAGGCGTACAGCTTTAGCAGTTCGTCGGTGGATGGCTTGGTGGGTAAGTTGTTCACGGCTTGAGCCTTTTCTTCGAATAGTGCGGAGACCATTGGTGTTGTTGTCTTGTTGTCTTGGTGTCTTGTGGTTGTGGTGGATGTTTAGCTGTTCTCTTGGTGTCGGTTGCTACGCCGCTTAAGTAGGCCGGCTGGCGGTGTGTGGGTGTTTCCCGCATGCAACACAGGGCCCGTCCAGGCCTCAGGCAGCAGCGCCGAGGGACTCCCGCAGGCGGTGGCCCGCAGCGCCAGACAAGACGAAGGACACCGCAGCGGGCCACACACCCACCGCCACCACCGCCATCGCCACCACCGCGAGACCCTGCACCGCCAGCCTGGGCCTCCCGCTGACGAATTTAAATTTCGAAAACCAAAACGAGTTTTGTTTCCCCCAAACCAAACCCAAACCAAACCCACACTAAGATAAAGAACACATGCCCAACACAGTCTCCGGCACACTCAGCTCACACTCCACCGCACACGACTTGGAGCCCTTCCCTTCGTATAAGAACACCACAAACAGAAATAACAAACATGAAAACGACAACGAAGATGTGGCATCTCTCACTAATCTATCCATAATCTCACGCTCACGTACAAGTTCCATCACCAAACCAAACGAGCCCGTCAAGGATCACAGAAGACGCAGATCGTCATCCATCATATCTCACGTGGAACAAGAAACTTTGGAGGACGAAAATGATCAGCAATTGTTCCCCAATTTGAACGTCACTTGGATCTCATCTCGTGGTGCTTGGCTTATTCATTTAGTCATCATAGTAATATTGAAACTTTTCTATAATTTATTACCTGGATTATACCAGTCTTCAAATTTGTCATGGACGTTGACTAACGTTACTTACAACGTCGGTTGCTACATCATGTTCCACATGATAAAGGGTACGCCTTTCGATTTCAATGGTGGTGCATACGATAACTTGACCATGTGGGAACAAATCGATAATGAGACTTTATATACTCCATCAAGAAAATTCATCTTCTCAGTACCAATCGCCCTATTCTTGATAATGACACATTATACTAACTTCAATTTGAAGTTCTTCACTTTCAACTTCCTCATCACTTTTGTCGTTGGTATCGTACCTAAATTAGCATTGACTCACAGACTAAGAATCTTCATACCGGGCATCACACAACCACAACAAATATCATAAGACATTACCACCCCACACCATATCTATATACTACACTACTATCTACTGCAACACATACTGCCTATACACTGTATATAATAATAGCCTACAGACCAGTGCGAAACTCTCTGCGGAACTTTCTGAGGAATTCCCCATCTACAATCTTTTTAGCCGTTGAAAAATTAAAGCCACTTAATGATCTTCCAACACTCTGGGCGAAAACAATATACAATTTTTTTTTTCCAACTGTTTCCTTCCAGCCTGACCAGCAACTGACCTCACTGCATACCCTCCGTCATGTCTCGTACTATCACTTTCGATATCCCTTCACAGTATCAACTTGTTGATCTCATAGGCGAGGGCGCCTACGGTACCGTATGCTCTGCTATCCATAAACCAACCAATATCAAAGTTGCTATAAAGAAAATACAACCATTTTCTAAGGCAATGTTCGTAACAAGGACGTTAAGAGAGATTAAACTGCTACGTTATTTCCACTCACATGAAAATATTATCTCCATTTTAGATAAAGTGAAACCAGTATCGCTGGATAAGATGCAAGCAGTTTATTTGATTCAAGAATTGATGGAAACTGATTTACAAAAAATACTATCTAATCAAGATAAATTATCAAATGACCATATTCAATATTTCGTTTACCAGATAATTAGAGCTTTGAATTCAATTCATTCAGCTAAAGTGATACATAGAGATTTAAAACCATCAAATCTATTACTAAATTCAAATTGTGATTTGAAAGTTTGCGATTTTGGACTTTCACGTTGTTTACCCACCACAAATTCAAATGATTCTCGTGCTAATATCGTGGGGTTTATGACAGAATACGTTGCTACCCGTTGGTATAGAGCACCAGAAATTATGTTGACTTTCCAAGAATACACGACTGCAATTGATATGTGGTCTGTTGGAGTTATACTTGCGGAAATGCTTTCTGGTAAACCTTTATTCCCTGGTAGAGATTATCATCATCAATTATGGTTGATTTTAGAAGTACTTGGTACACCAGATTTTGACGATTTCAAAAAGATAAAATCAAAGAGGGCAAAGGAATATATCGCAAATTTACCCATGAGAGAAAAAATGTCCTGGGATATCGTTTTAAACACTAATGAAACTGGACGTAAATTATCACCCGATTTAATCGACTTATTGACAAAATTATTAATGTTCAACCCAGATAAGAGAATAAGTGCAAGAGATGCATTGAGACATCCATATTTATCGATTTACCACGATCCAGATGATGAACCAATTTATTCACCATTAAATTTAGATAATGATGAATTTTGGAAATTAGATAACGATTTGGCCCTTTTACAAAATGATGAAGATGATGAATCAATGATGGATACACTAAAATTATTATTATTCAACGAGTTACATCTGGACAATTAGCACAATTTTTTTTGTTCTTCGCTTTTCCAATGATCTTTCTTTCTTCCCCATCGTCTGCTTTTGCTTTGTACGCATTCTTCTAAGCATTTGGGGTGTCTGTACGCTGTTTTCTGAGGGCCACGCCGTTGCCATGGTGACATTGTTTTTGTTTTTTGTTTTCTTTTGCATGCGAAAAAGTCGGACAGCCAGCAGTGCGGCGCTACCAGGAAAGCGCGTTTGTTTTCATCTCACCAGCAAATTTGGATCCACGCTACCACTCGACGTTGCACGGTATATATATATAACGATGCAATGCGTATCATTTCGGGATAGCCGTGTTCAATTCAGATGCAACTATCGGTGGTGCATATTTTTTACATACTTTACTACAACCCATTTGTTGAAAGGTTTAAATCTATTTCAATAATAAAAAGATATATATATATTCAAAAATGGATAATAATTCAGTCGACTCAGTAAGTACAGATACCACTTATGCAAACTTAATCAAGCATATCAGATCCTTCTCTGAAATCGAGTTAATTGGTACTGACAATAACAACGACATAAGTAAGGATAGAAATAATACTAATAATAATCATAATAATAGTCATAAAAATAATCATAATAATAGACGTATATCAAGTAATAATAGTCTTAATAATAGAATATATAGATTCTTCATACAAGAGAATAGTAGTTATGTTAACAATTATACAGAGACTGCCTACTGGAATCAATTAAATTCAAGAAACCATGTAAGTGTAAACACTTTATCAACAAGCATACTACTAAACAATGGAAACAATAATTATAATAATAATAATACTAGTGATAATTTTGATAATATTATTGAGAATTTAGAAAGTAATGACGATAGAATGTTAATGCAAAGTTCCCCAGTGCAGTCAAATAGCATCATAAATTTATCACAAGAATATTACAGTGCTCAATCAACAAACTCTTTAAAAAATGATTTAACGCAGATAAAAACTAATGACAATAATAATACCAATAGTAACAGTAGTTATAGAAATGTACATGATGACTCCTTCAAATTACCGCCTTTACCCAGTTCACCATTGCAAAATTATATGAGCTCAGATTCTTTTTTACAATTCAACGAAACTCAACCAAAGCTTGAGGAAGCCGTTAAATTATTGAGAAATGATATTATTAATAATTTATCGAGACCAATCAAGATCAAATCAAACACGCATGTGAATAATACAGATAGTAATAATAGTACTAGAAATTCAAGTATCTCTAATATGGTTCTACATGAGTTTCAAATAACAAGAAAGTTAAATAAAACTGATACTGATAAATTTGATATTGATACGAAAAATAGTCTACAAAAAAACGACATTCATAATAACAATGATGATAGTAATGATAACAAAAATTGTGGAAATGCAAATATGACACCAACTAATCCAAGAGTCTCAATTATCAGTAAACTTATCGTTTCACCAGATAATGAATTAAATAGTAGTAAAAATAATACTACCAACAGTAATACCAACAGTAACCATAATAGAAATTACAAAAGTTTATTCAGAATTAATGAAACAACTGATAATCGTTCAATTGATTTGCCAAGTCTAAATACAATGGATATTTTTGCACCCTTGAATGTACCAAATTCATCATCAAATAAAAGTACACCTTCAATGAGAAGAGTTACACAAACTACAATACCACAATCACCACTTTCGATGGAAAATTCACCAGTTTGCAATTCACTAAAGAAAGAAACTAACGAAATGATGGTTGAGTCTCCATTCTACTCCACACCAAATACAAGCCTATATTCGCAATCCATAGAAAATGGATCCGTACAATCATTTGACTCACAAGATTATGAATTTACAGAACTTTTCAATGTATGGAAGATATTAACATTGTTCATGTTGGGTTTAATAATACCGCCATTCTTCTTTATGGTTGGATTTGGTGCAGATATTGAAACATTGAGCGACTTCACTCTGTTGAAAATGATCTTGAACAAGAAGCATCGGATCAATTTACTCGAAGGTTTCGTGTGGGACGTGGATCTGCGTGCCGTGAGAAAGTTTTGTATCTGGACGGGCGCTATCGAGATGCTGGTGATCCTGGCCTGTTTGGTGGTTGGATTTGCTGTCGGATTGACGTGATCCGATCGATGCGGAAAAAAAGCTGAAATTCATCTTCGAGATTTGCGATGAGCTGACAACAACAGGAAGTTTGGTCTCGAGGGTGTTGGCCACAGAAGAAGCGGTTCCGATGCTGTCGCACGTGCTTGAGTTCAATTGCCAGTACTCGGGTGATGTGAGGAAGAAGCACAAGATCTGGCACGATGGTAAGTTGAGGTACTATCAACTGAATAACAAGTTTACTTTACATACCTTGGATAATACAACACTGAGCAGTAAATTTGTCACTAATCAACGAGATGTTGCTTGCTATTTGGATGAAGAAAATTTTGATTTATTGGAACATCGTATCTTTGGCTCATTCATAGTGATAATTAGTGATCTGATAAGAGAGTATGATAAAGAAATCCAAAATGTTAAGACAAATAGTAGTATATCGGTGACGAGTAACACTCCGGCCACGATTACAAAGCTGCCCGAAATTAAACCAAAGCTACCAATAAAGAAACCTGTACTGAAAACTGAACAAAAACCAATGGAAAAAAAAGAAAATGGTATGAGTGTATCGGGACTTGTTTTAAAATTCAATAAACCATTCAAACCACCTAAGAGGTTAGATCCACCAGCAATAAAATCTATAGTAAATAGACCAAATGTTAGAAACTCTTCAGTTTTGAAACAACAATTGGTTCAAATGCCTGATTCCACAGAGGACAATAATATTTCAATGAATATTTCTGACGATATGTTTCCATCAACCCAACATTCGTATAGTGAAGGATTATTAAATTTTACACCAGCAAAAGATAAATTGGTATCCGCACCGAATAACAACCAGCTTGTTGCCTCAACACCAGCATATATCAATGATAAGAGTTATATCAATACGGACAATTATGACTTTGAAACTAGGATCAATTCAAATGGTAAAGATAAACAAGGAAGGAGTAATCAAGCTCTTAAGTTTGTCACGGAAACAAACAAAGAAACTGAACAGCAAGTATCAAATCAAAATATTTTCAGAAAACCATTTAATACTACACTTTTGAAATTGAAAGAAAGACCAGGTTTCAAGATAAGGAAAATTATACATTCACCATTACTAATACCCCAATAAAAAATGTACATATCTTATTTTGTTTAGAAATTTATTCAATATTTGCTTTGAAAATCAACAACTATAAAACATAAAAAAAAAGGTTATTATAATTATTTAAAAAACTACATATTATCATAAAAGATATATTGATTGAATTCCTATAATATTTAATTTTATATTAATAAGGCTTTGAGTAAGATTTGGCATCACGCTTATCCATTTAATCTTGATTCTAATATTTCTTGTAAACTCATAGCATCCTTAGCAAATAATCTGATACCTTCAGCCACTTTGACTACGGCAGCTTCATCATCATTAAAATCATATCTAAACATAGGTTCATCATCGATGTATGATACCTTTTCTTCACCCTCTTCTTTTGCGGTTTCAGCATCTAAACGCTTTTCAATCTTATCATGACTTTTCGATAAGGACTCTAAAAATTTCAAAGAAAGTGTAGCAAAGTCAATACCAGCCAATTCTTTAATTTCACCTTCATTTCTATATGATGCTCCCATAACAATGGTCTTATAACCATGTTTCTTATAGTAATTATAAATCCTCTTAGCAGCAATTACCCCTGGATCTGACGCCGAATCGTACTCTTCACCAGTCTTTGCCTTATAATAATCAAGAAGACGACCGATAAATGGAGAGATCAAAGTGATGTTTGCCTCTGCACATGCAACTGCTTGTACAAAAGAAAATAATAGGGTCAAATTACAGTGAATACCATGTTTGGACTCTAATTCTCTTGCAGCCTGAATACCTTCCCAAGTGGCCCCAATCTTGATCAAAACACGCTTTCTATCAATACCTACTTCTTCGTATAATTCGATTATTCTCAATGCTTTTGCAATAGTGGCTTCTTTGTCAAAGGATAAACGTGCATCCACTTCAGTGGACACTCTACCAGGTATAAGTTCCAAAATGGACGTACCGAATTCAACAATTAACTTATCCATGGCTATTTCACTTTGCTCTTCAAAAGTGGTCCCATTTTCCTTTGCATATTTTATAGCAGCATCAATCAAATGTTCATACTTCTTCTTCTTAGAAGCGACTAAGATTAGAGAGGGATTGGTGGTAGAATCCTGTGGTGAATATTGCTGAATCTCATCAAAATCACCAGTGTCCGCAGTCACGACCGTACCACATGCCTTTAATTGTTCCAAAGAGTTTTTAGTGGAATCACCTGTTTTTTGTTTCTTGGTCTTGTTAGGCATCCTGAAAAGTAGTCAATGGTTTGTCAAAGTAAGAATTGTCTATATGTAGGTAATATGTAAAGAACAAGAATTATATGTCCCAGATATATAAAGCGATGTATTTTTATACTGCTTTTTTTTTTTGAAGGGATCTATCCAACCTGTTCGATCCAGCAGCTTTATTGATCCATGCTGAATGAGAAAGAATGCGGGACTTTGTATGCTTCTGGGATCAACACGCCATGAAATTCGGTCAGGCCGAGAAATCCCGAAAGAAATAGTGTCCTTTTGTCATATGACCGGGCCTACCTTAAAAACTTCCCTTTGGTCACTGAAGGCTCAACCGAGGATAACCTCAAACAGGGAGCTGGTTTCACCATAATCACAAGACGTTTACATCGGACGAGTCGTGTTCAATTCGTGCTTTTATCCTTCTTGCTTCTCTTTCTGACCTTTTTCTTGAAAATATTCGTCTTTACAAAATCGTACTTTTCCTTTTCTGTCGCGTCGCTGGGACAGGCCTTCAAAAGGTAGTTCAGCTTCTTGTTGAACCTGGACTTCTTGTTGTCGTGCACAATGGCTATGTGTCTGTTGTAGGCATCCTTCCTGTAAAAATTTTTGTCGCAGAATCCGTTGTCGCATTGGATGATCGGGTATGTCTCGTCTTTCAAATTTAGTAATTGTTTCAAATCGCTGCGTAGCTCGGTCTTGTGTTGAATGGCACAGTGTCTTCTCAGGTCTGAACGACGCGGTAACCCTAATATTTTCCAAGCACAAAGGGGAAACGGGCATTTATATTCTCTCTTGATGTTGAAAATATCCATATGTTCCGCATACTCCATGATATTGGAAAATGTTTCGGGACAATGTGCACATCTATAGCTTCCCCTTTTCTGCTTTTTATAAACAGCTCTCAATAACGGCTTATCTGCATTCAGTTGTTCAACTAATGTTAAATGCGATGCTGCAGCTTTCGTAATACCAATTTCCGAGAAATTAACATTATTCTTTACCATATTTTCCATCATATTATTACCAGTATCTAGCATTGGAATGTCATGATTATGATTATTACTATTATATCCAGTATTTTCGTTATCATAATAGTTAGCATTCTCTTCGCTTATTCGATTACCATCATCATTGCGATAAAGGTGTGGTTCACCCTCATAGTGACTATTATCGGAAATAGTTTCAGCATTTTGCAATAGATTCGCTATATCATGTATCGAATCAGTGGAATCCTTAAGTTGGTCATATTTGTGATTCATTTGCATTACTTCATTATTTTCTTGTGCCATCACTTCGTAACTTAAAGTATTTTGGATTGAATTATGATTATTTTGTGATGAATGTGAACTATTTGGTGATATAGAATTTTGCGTAGATTGCATATTAACAAGTGGACTAAAATTATCAATAGAGTTCGATAAGTTATGCAAAGATTCTAATGAGGAGTTGATATTATGAGGTGATGTAGTACTACTATTATCAAGTAAATTTTGCATTGTATTACTCGTATGTATTAATGGTACTGGTGATGTTTCTACAAAGGAGGTTAAGACAGCAGATAAATTAGGTGTGTCCTTTGCGAAAAACTCTGGCTGTAATATATTTGAGTCTGTAGATTCCAATACAGGATTATTAAAGTAAAGTGGTTGCTCGAAAAAATCTTCATTTTGCAAATTTGGATTATATGTAACATTCTTATCAAATCTTGTATTGGTTGGAGTGATTAGTGCTTTATCACTATTAGTAGATTGCACATTTTGGGTATCAATGTTATGAAGAGTTAAATCTGTATCTGTATCGGGGAGCGTTTTGTCACCAATATCATCACTATTTGTTGCTTCTTGTATTATATTTTCAATTCTTTCCTCTCGAATAATTATTTTCTTGTCATTACTAGGAGTTACTTTTTTCTTCATTAAATCCTCCACAGAAGTAATATTTTTTCTAACGAAAAGTTCTTTTCTCGCATCTGTATTATTTTTCATACTTCTTAATTTACCGGATACGATTCTTCTCGTTAGTGATGCCGCTTCCTCTTGAAAATTTCTATTAAATTTCGTTGTCTTGATTTCAGCTTTCAATTTATTAGCATTGGCAATATTGCTCGTCAATTGTGAACCTGGTACGTCCACAATTGGAGTGATTTCATGTCTAGCTCTATTCGACTTATGTGAAGATGGATATATGGTCTCAATGAAGGACGTTAGTGGTGTCGGTAATTGTTCATTAACTGTATTTCCCTCGTTTATTAGATTGTTTTTTTGCAATGCATTTGATGCATTTATTAAATTTGCGTTATCTGTCGCGTTTGAATTGTTTATTGGATCCGACTCATTGATAATATTGGATTCAGTTAGATTCAGTGAGTCCAAAATATCAAAATTCATAGGTCTGCTTGTTTCAGAAAGAGAAACTAGATCCTTTAAGGTTTTATTGGTCTCTATTTCACTAAAAAGTGCAGTATACAAACCTTGTTGAGAACTCATCGGCGATATTGCTAATCGGAGTATAATTTAACTGAAATCTTTCAATGATTTATTTAACTTGCGAAAGTTTGAATATTAATGAGGAGTGGAGGAGTAAACTGCTGGGTGAAACTTCAAATTGAATGAAAAATATAGAGATCTATTTATCTAAAAAAATAATGGCAATATTGTCGGATTGAGATATTACAATAAAAGAAATAATGGTAAAAAAATATAAGTAAGAAAGAAAGGAGAAAGATATGAAAACAATTTGTTGCAACAAATTCTAAAAACTCCCATGTCTATTATTTAAAAACATGAAGAATTAATACAGGAAAGATGAAACAACACTTTAGATATTTTTAGGTACGGACTGTACTAGGTAAAAAAATTTTACGGAGGGTTATTGTTTTTCAGGAAAAAGTGATGTAAAAATTAACACGATTTTTTTGACCTAAGTCAATTAGAGTTATAAGTGAAAATATTGATGTTGAAAAAGTAGTGATCACGACGGGAAAATTTTGTAAAAACCACAGAAATTAGTAGACAATTTAGATAAAATTTCACTTAAAAAATTTTTGTTCGAAGTGTCAATAAAACGAAAACAATAATAAATAACACCGCAATATTATTACCTAACAATAGGATAGGTAACCAGATAAAATTTTCCTATAAGTCCTTTATTTGTTGCTTACTGGTTTTTTGCACATCTGCAATAGTTCCTGCCTTAAATCGTATACAAACGAGAACAATTTGACCTGCTGACTTCTATTTTTCATCGTATTGATTGTAATTCTTAACAAAAAATACTTTATGAGATATATAGATTTCTCTAAAATTAATTTGTCCTTCAAGTTTTTCAATGGCTCTGATTAATTACATATGTGAGGATCGTTATTTTTTTTTTTTGGCCTATACTAGACAATGCTGATACCAGAAAGTTTAATTCTTTTCTTCTTTGGAGAAAATCTCTTTTCAAGTAGTATGTAAAATTGCAGCTTGATTAGCCCAATATATGTTCTTTGGTATGGCAATTTTAATGGTGCTATCAGCCAGAAGTTCAAATAATAACCCTGGAACAATCGTAATCATTTAGGTTTGCCGATGATGGTTCATAACCTTATATTAGACTTAGAGTTATTAGGCTATTTGTCTATAACCAATTAAGAGTAAACTACTGACAAATGCACGCCCAGATTTATTTATAATTGATGTTTGTGCTGATATATAGGCCATTTTTTTAAGAATACATTCCTTTCCATTCTATCTTCATTCCTAATAATTTTATTGAACATTATAGCATCAAAATCATCGCGACTCTTAACAATGTCCTAGTTTATACGATGTTCCACAAAAATTTAATGCTTAGCGAATGTGCCTTAAAAATGAAAACAGATTCTTTATGTGACTATTGCATAAAAGTAACTTTAGGTATCGTTGCATGTTGTTCCTTGGATATGGCAGTTCATTAAAAATTCGATCCTAGAAAGAACTCTGAGGTACTAAGTCTAATTAATAAGAGGCTGCTATTGGCAACCAAAAAATGCCTATGGAATTCAGATGTCATTTAGATAAGCATGAAGTGTGAAAATTTTTATCCGGAAGTGGATAATGCTATTTCCAGAAATGACTAAACAATTCGCTAGCACAAACTAACATTCAGTAATTACATCATCCTTTGGAGGTAAACATTAACTAATGCATAGTGTCAAGAGAACACACTAATATATGCGTAAAGACCGAAATAATTTGTAGCTTTTTCCTTAGAGAAAGTAAGACATATCAATAAGATGTATTTATAAAATATGCCAAATTCTAAAAATTTCAGGAGACTCACCCAAGGCTGAGAATAAAACGTACAAAGAAGCAAAAAAGAAACGAAAAAAAAGGTGGAAAAACGGAAAAGCTTATTGCAGTCAGGAATTTGTCACGCTGGTAGAAATAAAGTTATTCAAACATCACTTTTTTTTACTATTCTGAGTTAAATGACAAAGAGAAAGGAAACAAAGACTAAAATTATAGTTCAACATTTCATTTAAACTTTACGTTTACATAGAAAGCTTAACAACGGAATTTATTTATCGTCGCCCAGAGAAGTCACAGGAGGAGCTAGAGGAAAACATTGTCCCGGATACCAACAAAAGCTTATCTGTTTCCCAACTTTCATTCACTTTTTCAGTAAGTGAAAATAATGAAGGGGAGGGGTGTATCTGAAGAAATGCTCGTAGGCTTTGCGAGGACAATATGGACCTTTTCGTTCATTTTTTTGAGTGAAAATATTTCCCACATTTTTTTGTTTTTGTTTGTTTTTCGAGCTTGAAAAATCTCGAGAAATTTTAAAGAATTTCAAATGAAAAAAAAAGGCTCAGTAAAATTCGAACAAACTTGAAATAGAAACAGAGTGAATTTTAGCAAGATTATTTTCAACACAGAAACCAAGGGTAGAAAATGTCGCAAATAAGTAAAACTATCGCAGTGTCTACATTAGGTTTGTATGCTGGTATACTATCCACTTCAACATTGGTTAAAATTGCTTCGCCTAAGGATATCGTTTCCTCCGAGATTAATCATATTTACTGTATGCTTGGTATAGGCAGCAGTATCATTGGTAGTCTTACCACAGGTGCCTTTGCTATTAGTTATGTGCTATCGACAAGATGTTGTTGTTCGAGATATCTTTTATATGGTCTGCTAGTTGCCCCAGTTACGGGTGGTTATTTGTGGATGGTCGATCAACTAAGGAATAAATTATCATTTGTGAACAGAAATGAAAGTAAGAAAGATGATACTGCCGATAAGAATACTGAAGCCACCGTTTCAAAAGCTGGTGAATTACCACCAAGTCATCCACCAATCGTCAATGGATCAGGTGAAAAATTGGCTTGTCCCTTTGCCAATGGTAACACCAATACTAAAGCTGCATCGACAAAACACAGCACTTGTAGTACTAATAATTTAGCTACTAAAGTTTATGGCACCGTGATTTTCCAACTAAATAGAGCTGTAAAGGATTTTACACCACATTTTATTATCGTTTCTGTGGTTAGTATTTCAGCTTTTTCCACTATTATTCACAGGCATTTCAAATAATAGTGCGGGCAAAGGTCATCTTTTGTAAAGGAGTAATGTAGCAATCTCTTAAGGATCAAGAGTTTTTTCCTCTTTCTGTAATTATTTGAAACTTCTGATCTTTTTTTTCTTTATTACATACTATTTGTTACATATTATTTATTACATATTATTTATTACATATTATTTATTTTTTTGTTCATGAATTACAAGATATCTTTCGATACTATTTCATTCTCTTAGCTAGTTTACTTTACTGGATAAAACTATTATCTTTTAAAAAAGCTGTTTACTGCGATGGTACGAGATTTTTTTCTCTGTTAGTCAAAAAAAGTAACTTTAATGAAAAGATTTGAAATTATCTCAAAAACCAACTTAACATAAAAAATCCTACCAAAATACTAAGTTTTGAGAATACACAGCAATAAGCCACTGTGCACTCCCAAAAGAATAGAAAAGCGGAGTTTACATAGCCGGCTAACGTGAAGCACATCCTTTAGTAATTACAAAGACTAAAATAAGCAGTTCTATAGGCTCAAGTGACACACAGGTGCAGCGAAGAAGACAACAAAAGTGCGGGGGCCGTCACAATGCCTGCCAGTTCCCACAGTATTGACAGCATGAATCCAGCACAAACAATAGTTTCTAATCTTTGGACCAAACACAATAGGCGGCGATGGTCACTCCGCAATTTTTAACTCCATCTCGGAAGCGAAGATCGGAAAACAATAAAATTGAGGAGTAATTTTTTCCATTGCCAAATTTTTCACGTGGTAGAACGAAACTTCTGTCACTGTACTGGGAATACCACCTAACTTGATACGATCGTGAACGCTGGCCCTATTACAAGGGATCGAGTTAGTAAAAGGGAATCAAAGTATACTTGGTGCAATTGTAAAATCTTCAATGAGAGCAGTAAAAGGGACACAAATTGTCAAAAATTGATCTGTACGGGATAATCGATTTAACCATTCTTGGACGCAATGGCAAGTAATAGAAATTTTTTTATTCAATACATTGCACTGCACCGTGGAGCAAGATTGTTCCGGAGCATTTACTAATATTGGCTTAGCCAAGAAATTATTTTCTGTATCAAATTTAGTTATTAAGACTACTTAGAAACTTAATTAAGCAAAATTTTCAAATACGATACAAACCTTATTGAAAAAGAAATGCTCTTAGTATGACAGCCTTGGTAGTCGAACAAAAAACTGCGAATTAGTTAATAATTAGTAAGAACTTCCAACTTCTTTTTCACATACAATTTGGAACAGTTCCAGATTCTTAAAGCAAATTTCAAAGCAAACTTCTTCAAAAAAAAAAACGGATGCATTTTATTATCACCCGATAAAATACAGTTGATACTGATTACAGAGAAAATAACCTACAAGCAATATGCTTCCATTTTGAAAGGAAGTTAAATTGGTTGCATTTCTTGGCGTTGAATGTCTGAAGATAGTTATGATTTTGGAATAAAGAACAATTTTGTCAAACCTTAATTTCGCTAAAAACCGATACCTTGTTATTGGAAATAAAAGGGTTTCGGTGTAAAACCGAACTCCTCTGAAAATTCCGTGGAACTGCGAAAAAACGGAGAGCTGACCTGTCTTCTTCAGTGAACAATAGGGAAGCAAAGACTCTTTTCTGAAATAAAGCCTTTTCCGGAATAGTATCAGCTTTTTCAATTTCGAGGTACGTCTCTCAGTTGAACACAAGCCCTGGCTATTAGTGAAAATGTTATCCCCTGATCAAATCTTCTTTCCAGTGTACCCTAAGGGAAGCTGATAATAGTAAAATGTTGATCTGAACAGCTTTAAGCTGTTTTAGCTTGATTTTGCCCTCTTTCAGTTTCTTTCTACAAAACTATATAGCTTTATTTTCAACAAAGCCACAAAACTCACCCAAATGACGTATACAACTTTTTGAAATGATAAAGCAGTGAATTTCTTGAGGTCGATAGTGGCAAAGCAAGATCCAACCCTAGTGCATCATGAAAAAAGGACAAATCCAGAACGAATCCCTCCTGGTTCTCTTGTGTGCTGTCCCACCATTTCTTGAAAAGCCCTCTTGTCCCTATTGTCGGATAAAATTCAGCACTCATAGAAGGAAAAAAGATTTCTTCTAGGCTTATGGAAGACTGAAAAATAAGGATTGCAACTGCGGGGTTTTCCAGGTTTGCAAATTCGGCTTTTTGAATAACAGACAATTCCGGTATTTGTTCAATTTTCTTCCCTTTTTCACTAAGAGATCTCGTAGACAAAATGAGCGGCCCCTATTAGATGATGCAGAAAGGATTAAACTTTATTGAAAAAGACGAAAAATTATTAATTTTTCACTTCCTACAGCATTTTCCTTGAAAATTAGAACATTTTTCAGCAATTGTTCCAAGAATTAGCTCTCGATGATTAAAGTTTCTATTTCACTTTTTTTTGTCTCAAACTTTGTGTTTGTAAGCTGGTCATTACTTCAAGTCTATATTTAATAATAGTTCTTATTGCCGATTCCTATTAAAACTGCGTAGGAGAATTTCCAAGATTTAAACTTTTTCATTACTCATTCAATTTATTAATTCGGGTTGTTGAGAAGAAAAAAATTCAGAACTGACAATTCTCGGGACAACTAATTATTTCCACTGTGCGTTTTCTAAATGGAATATCAACATAGCTTTGTACTAGACTCTTTTATTAAGATATTGATAATTATCAATTTGTTCTTGGCCTTTACTCCACGTTTTTTGGAATAGTTGCTATGATGGTATCATGTATATATAACAACTAGAGTTTTCAACAACAATGTGGAATGCTAGTTTGCTTTTTTTTTTTCTTCTAAGACAGTAGAATCAGGGTACATAATAACATACACACTTGGCATTAATATTAAATAATCCAGAATATATCATACTAATCACAATATAACATGATCTTCAATCATTCCAATTATACAAATATTAAACCATTACAAACTGGTTCATTTAGTACGGTTTATAGAGCTTGGTCTTGCTCTAAAAATGATTTTGTAGCACTGAAAGTAATAAATAAGGAAAAATGTTCAGTCCAAGCGGTACAAAATGAATTCGATGTGATGAGAAGGTTGGGCAATTTACATCCCAATATTTGTGCTATGTTAGATTTTATTGAAGATGAGGAAAGTTATACATTTGTCTTAGAATACTGCGAATGCGGTGATATGTATGATTTCTTAGATATTGCTAAGAAAAATGTCGATCCAAATCAACCATCTTTAATTCAACTAGATATTCAAACCACTATGAAACAATTATTTAGTGCCATATCTTATGCTCATTCTTTGGGTATTGCTCACAGAGATCTTAAACCAGAAAATATTTTAATGACTAAAGATGGGAACATTAAATTAGCTGATTGGGGTCATGCTACATTTAGGGAAAGATCAGTAGAATTCGATATTGGTACTGATTCTTATCGTGCACCAGAAACTTTTTATTCAAGAGAAGGTTATAGCACCATTGAAGCTGACTACTGGTCATTAGGTGTAACAATACTTTTTATAATATTTGGATTTTGTCCATTTACTGCAGCAATCAATTTAAATCTTTCCAATCCAACTGATGAACAGAAAAGGAAACTAAGTGAAAACACTTTACAAACTTTGAAGACGAAAAGATGTAAAAATTTTGCAGATTATATGAAGGATCCAAATGCTTTTATCAATAAGTTTTTGTTTTCAGCCATCATACCAGATCCAGAAAATACTTATTCAGTTAAACCTATTTTGTACGTTTGGCAAGATTTGATCAACTTACACAAGACTTTGCATTTAGTAAGAATTTTTGTATCAACATTAATTTGCGTTGATTTTAAACAGAGATCTTTAGTTAAGTGCATTGAATTGTGTGATATGTTTTGGTCAATGAACCCAAATGAGAATAAATCCTTTGTACATACTACTGCTCCCCCTCAACCAATTATTCCTGCTAAACTTGATAATAATATTAACAGTAGTAGTATTTCGGTTACATCCCCAACGCCTTTGCCATCTAACAATATATATGAACCAACTCCAAGTAGTCATTTAACATATCCTAATAGGCCTATTTATTCATCAGTGTCTCCAGTTAATACTGGTGATTCATTACCATCGATGGAATATTCCAATAATACCTCTATCACCACTTCATCAAACCAAGATAATTTTAGTAACAACTATTTAGAGACAATTAAAAATTACGGTGTTGAAAACATTGAACTAAGATCAATGAATAGTAGCAGTAAACCTAGTAGCAAGAATACTAATGAAGTTTCTTTCAGACAAGCTGCTCCTGAATTTGTTTGAGAAGGGAAAGAAAAAGAAAGCAAAACGTAACTACATTCATTCATTTACACATTCTTAATTTTATTAATCTCAAGAAAAATATGACATTTCTAAATTTCATTTTTTTTCTATTGAAACAATCATATTTCCCCATTTCCCTTACTTGCATTACAATTCATGTACAATCAATCATTCACAGAGCATTATTAAATTCTTCAAATCATTTTGGTATATAATAATAATAATAAAAAAAAAAAAATTAAATTTTTTATATACAAATAAACAAAATACAATATATATTCAGACATTATTTAATGGACATCTTTTTCTATTCCACAATATATTCAAGTTAATTACTTACAGGAGGGACAAATGTGCCTACACATTTGTTTGAATATTGTTAAGATAGTTCTATTACAAGAAAGGAAAAAGTTCCTTAAACGAACTTTGTCCTATTGAATATTTGTGGCTGTTTCTTACCATGGTGAGTATATTCAATGTTATCGATGGTGTGGCTTACAATTTTGCTCCCGGGAGCATCGAACTCGAAGACGAAATAACCGTTGATCACAGTGGCATTCTGACTAATGGTCCAGTATACCCACAACCGCTCATCGATGACGTCTGATTTATTCACGACTATCAAGTTTTTATCGCTAGTGACATCACTGCGGTTTACCGCCGGGCCCTGGTCTGGATCCGCGGATGCGAAAATGGACTTGGCACGTGCACGGCTGTCGAACCTTTTCCACAGAAGGCCATTAGTAATCAACCTGATCGTGTTCATCACGGTGAAGTAATGCTCCACACCGTGGAAACTGGGCAACAGAGGTAAAGTCAAGGGACAGACATTCAGCACCATGTCTCGACTAAGGACTGCTCTATCCAGATTCCTTGAAAGCAGATGTGGTACACCTTCACACAGCAGGTAGTTCGCTACCTTCCGCATGTCCCTAAAAATCTCAATGTCTTTCTAAAAAGAATTTGTCTCTTCGCGCATCAAAAAGGACAAATTCTCAATGTCCGAATTCTTTTCCCAGAAAAATTGCTTTTTTTTTGATGCCTTTCCTACACGGCGTTGCTTTTTTTTTCCCAATAATTTCCAATTTAGGTGCCCTTTTTGACACAATTTTTATTCAGGATGAAATTTTCTCGAGGATCTCACAATTCGTAGACAATTTCTCTTGGTGTGCTTCTAGTGAGAAAATTTTATACAAAATGTGTGTAAATTCGTTGGGCTATATAAATAACTTGTTCTGGTCTCGTGAAATCATGTTCTCCTGCCTCTTCTCTCACACACTTTTGGCCCTCGTAAGATTCAAGCTAAATTTTTAATAAGTATTATTATTCATATAATAGAAAGAAAAGAATAGAAAAGAAAAGGATGTCTGATAATAAATTATCTTTCATCTCACAACTAAACGTGTTTAATAAGGAAAATTACAAATTTCCATCCTCGAAAAAAAATAACTCTGGTGATAACCAATCCACAAGTGAAGATGGTTTAGACTTCGAACAAGGCCAACAATTTGCAACTGAAATTGAACAAGGTGACAAAAATCTTGGGTTATTCTCATGTATTGGGTTAATCTGTAATAGAATGTTGGGTACAGGTGTTTTCTCTGTATCGTCTACAATTTATACTTTATGTGGTTCAGTTGGTCTTTCATTAATTATGTGGACTGTCGGTGCTATCATCTCTTTAGCTGGTCTGTATGTTTATATGGAATTTGGTACTGCAATTCCAAAAAACGGTGGTGAGAAGAATTATCTAGAGGCTATCTTTAAGAGACCTAAATTCTTTGTCACTTCCATGTATGCATCATATGTCTTCTTCTTAGGTTGGGCTGCTGGTAATTCTGTTAACACTGCCGTCATGTTCTTAACTGCTGCTGATCACGAAATCACTGAATGGAATCAAAGAGGAATTGCTGTTGCTGTTATCTTTTTCGCTTTCTTCATCAATTCCATCAATGTTAAAATTGGTATCTATTTACAAAATGTTTTAGGTATTTTCAAAGTCTTTATTGTTTGTTTCATTTCAGTTATTGGTTGGGTTGCGTTAGGTGGTGGATTAAAGCATGGCTATCAATCACATAATTTCCATAATGCATTTGAAGGTACAGATAAGGCCACAGCTTACGGTATTGTCAACGCATTATATAATGTGATTTGGTCGTTTGTTGGCTATTCAAATGTTAATTATGCTTTGGGGGAAGTCAAAAACCCAGTTAGAACTTTAAAGATCGCCGGTCCAACTTCATTAATCTTTATTGCCATCATTTATATTTTTGTTAATATTGCCTATTTTGCAGTCGTGCCAAAGGATAAATTGATTTCGTCCAAGTTAATTCTTGCTGCTGATTTTTTCGATATTGTTTTCGGTGGTCAAGCTAAGAAAGCTGCGGCAGCATTTGTTGGTTTAAGTGCTTTGGGTAATGTTTTATCCGTTATTTTTTCACAAGGTAGAATTATTCAACAGTTAGGTCGTGAAGGTGCCTTACCATTCTCTAAATTTTTTGCTACTTCCAAACCATTCAATTCTCCAACTGTCGGTCTTTTTCAACATTTTATTGTTTGTTTAGTGACCATTTTAGCTCCACCACCAGGTGATGCTTATAACTTCATTATGAATTTGATTTCGTACCCAATGAATATTATCAATCTTTCTATCAGTTGTGGTTTATTATGGATTTATTACGAAAGAAGACGTGGTAACATCGAATGGAATCCACCAATTAAAGCAGGTGTTTGTATCACAGTTTTCTTTGCCTTATCCAACTTATACTTAGTAATTTGTCCATATATTCCACCAACTAATGGTGAATCTGTCTACAACGATTTACCATATTGGATTCATTGTGTAGTTTCATGGGGTATCTTTGGTATTGGTGGTGTTTACTACTTAGTTTGGGCTCAATTATTACCAAGATGGAATCACTATAGTTTGGAGACTAAAGATGTTCTTGGTGATGATGGATTCTGGAGAGTCAAAATTGTCAAGGTCTATGAGGATGAATCTAAAAATACAAATATTGACAGTAGTTCTCCAACATCCACTGAGGAAGAATCTTTTGAAAAAGAGCAAAATGTGGAACATGTTATTTCCGGTAAGGAGAAATTCTTCAGTGATGACGATCAGTCATTGCACAATATAAACGCACACTAACAAGTGTCTGCAGTCATTCATTCATTATTCACATAATTTGTAACAAAAATTCAATAACTAGCATTATTTCATGTACAATTATATAAAATATATAATTATATCGCTAACATTCCATCGAGCTTTGAAGTCCGAAAGGATCTAGACTATCCCACAGGGTCTTCAATGTAACTACTCAACTTACCATAGCGATGCATTTGGGTAACATGGAAATTTCCCGACCGGTCACGTGTGCGCCAAATTTAAAAAATATTTGTTTGTTTTCATTGAATTTAACAAACTGCAAAAGGCAAAGTAAAGATGAATAAGGTGGACAAGGACGACCTAGAGAGACATCTGCGCGGTTACTACAAGGAATTCTTTGAACTGAAAGAAGAAAACGGGTATGCAATATATCCTGCTTTCAATACACTGCCATCCAAGAAGGATTACCCAGATTACTATGACGTTATCCAAACGCCGGTTTCTTTCAATACTTTAAAGAAACGTGTGCCACATTACACAGATCCGCAACCATTCCTAAATGACGTAGTTCAGATGTTTTGGAATGCGAGGGTGTATAACGCCCCTGGTTCAGATATTTACACTTATGCAAGAATTATGGAAAAACTCATTATGGAGAAAATTTATCCGCGCATGAAGAAGCTATACCCATTTGTTACTTATCCATACCCTGGACCTTTACCCGAAGAAGAGGATGAAAATAGACAATTGGAAATGCTTAAGAAGGATACAGTATCGAATACAGAAAAATCTGCTAATTCAGAAAATAAAAGTAAGAGAAAAGTTATAATCAAAAAATCAGATCCAAATAAGAATGATACAAATAGCACCAAAATTGATACTGTAAAGATCAAACTGAATAAGGATAATCAACAAAATCGTAGATCCAGAAGTGTAGCAAGTAAATCAGATGAACCAGCTATAATACAAAATAATCAAAATATTCCTATAGTTAATCAATTAGATGAAATAACACCGCTCAAACAATCACCACCAAATCTTGTAAATAATAATACTACTACTAATAAAAATAATACTAACAATATTAATAATACCAATAATCATAATAGCATTAACAGAAATAGCAATAATACAACTTCTTTCATAAGTCATACATTGAATTCCAATGATAGATACAATCGTCATAGTAATTCAAATTCCAATGTTAATTTGACACACGCATATGATACTTCTCAAGATTTGCAACACACAACAATCCCATCTTACAATGCACAAATTACTAACCTTGGGACAACATATGATACCGATTATGTAGAAACCAACAAATTGATGAACGGTAATAATAACCTTATGAACAATAATCATCTCAATAATCATGATGATGATAAATTGAAAAACTATAATAAAAATGTACAAACCTACTCACCAGATCCTGATTCACATTCAGGTACACCACAGCAATATCAATATTCTAAATCAGTTGCACCAAAAGCTCATATTAGACGTGGTAGACCACCAGTTATTGATTTACCATTTTTACAAAGAATTAAAAATATTCTAAAGTATCTCAAGAAACAGCGTGATCAAAATAATAAATCAGTTACCATACCCTTTGAAAAATTATCGCCGGTTTTTCAAGACATTAATACTAGAACTTTAATAACAAATCCAATTTGTTTAGATGACATAAGAAAGAAGGCCAAATGGCGTAAATATAAAGACTTTCAAAGTTTCCAAAATGATATTAATTTATTAATCACTAATAATAGGATACTGTATAAGAATGATTTGAACATGTTAAGATGTTTAAATAATTTTGAAGCTGCTTATGTCATGCTTGCAAGAGCTGAATTAGCTAAGCCAGATCGTAGTTTTCTTCCTGAAGGTGAAGTAAGAATACCATTAGAGGAAGTAGAAATAAATAATGTTAAATATCATATTGGTGATTGGGTATTATTAAGAAATCCTAATGAGAATTGTAAACCAACAGTGGGACAAATATTTAGATTATGGAGTATGCCAGATGGTAGTAGGTGGTTAAATGCTTGTTGGTATTTTAGACCAGAGCAAACTGTTCATAGAGTGGATAGATTATTTTATAAGCATGAAGTTATGAAAACAGGGCAATATAGAGATCATTTAGTAAGTGATCTTGTTGGTAAATGTTATGTAGTACATTTCACAAGATATCAAAGAGGTGATCCTGATATTAAATTAGAAGGACCACTTTTTGTTTGTGAATTTCGTTACAATGAATCAGATAAGGTATTTAACAAGATTAGAACATGGAAAGCCTGTTTGCCTGAAGAATTACGTGATCAAGATGAACGAACTATACCAGTACCTGGTAGAAAATTTTTCAAATATCCATCACCAATTAGACATCTTTTGCCACCTAATGCTACGATAAATGATCGTATTCCAGAACCTAAGATGGGTTCAATTTCTGCGCCACCTATAGTTGGTGCAGTTTATTTAAGACCGCAAGTGGATCGTGATGATTTAGGTGAATACTCTACGTCAAATGAATGTCCGAAACATATTATTAAGCCTGGTGATCACCAAGAAGATGGTAAAATTGATTATGAGATGGGGGTTATTACGACTCAACCAAGTGCTAGTTCTAAGTATTATTATAACAAACATCATGCTAAGTCAAACAGGTCATCCAGTTCCTTAGCTTCTGAAAGAAACTCTCCCATTGTTAACTCTGATAGTCAAATGTTTAGTAATAGCAATGTTAACAATTTAATTATAAATGGTAATAATGTTTTAAATACTATTTCTAAGACCACCATGAATTCAATAACATCTGCCACAGCAAATTTGCATAGTTTTAATAATGTTGATATATCTAAATTGAAACCAAGACAATTACATAGGTTACAAGAGCAACAAATTGAAGCTGCACGTCAACAGCAGCAACAACAACAACAACCACAACAATTAATGAAGAATCAATTACCTGGCTATAATTTAGCTACAGTATTCAATAATTTAAATGCACAAGCTACCAGAGATGGTAATACACCATGTATGGTGGATGTCCCCAATTCTTATATTTTACCTATATCAATAACGCAAAATATTGAAACATTACAACGTACGGATCCTAATAATGATTTTAGAAGAAGTATTGATAAGATGATACCAAGGAAGCGGACTAATGGTGAAGTACTGTGGTTTAGGGGACCTAACATAAAATGTCAGGAACGATTAATAAATTCTAATGGTCAAATTTTTGATTACACTTTGCCCGAATTAACCAGTTCTAATAAAAGGGGTAAATTTGATTATGTAGAGTATGAAGAAGAGATATTAGATCATGCTAGAGCATCGAGGCATAAGAAGAAGGATATAATGGAGGACGATGAAGAATTTGTTATACAGGAGGAACCAGTTGATTATATTGAGAAATGTAAAATTGTGGGTACTTTCCAAATGGGGCTCAGGCCATCGGCTAAATATATGGCTCATAAATTAGCAATGAATCCAGCTTGAGGGAAAAAGAAATACAAAGCAATTAATCTATTTAATTTTCTTCATTCATTTCTTCGAATAGTTTATTTTCTTATATGTTTAATGGCTTTTTCTTTTCCTTACAAATCAGTTATATAATTATATAGACAGAGAGAACTATGGAATAGTAAATCATCAAAAATTGTATCATTAG
Source organism: Grigorovia humatica (assembly GCA_030462875.1). NCBI lineage: Eukaryota > Fungi > Ascomycota > Saccharomycetes > Saccharomycetales > Saccharomycetaceae > Grigorovia > Grigorovia humatica. The sequence continues at coordinate 91,240 of JAMSGM010000028.1, read as the reverse complement.
AATATATTTAAATCGTGGGAGTTATTATTATTCCTCTCAAGGTATTATTAAAGAGTTAATTAAATAAGCGTTCCATTTATGTATCTTAATGAATAAAGATTTATCGTTAGTTAATTCGATTAGATTTTTATCAATTTTCGATTTATTAGCTCTTAAATAATTACCCATAAATGAAGTAAATTCACTGTTGTTGTTTTTATTATTATTAGCATTATTTCTTTCTTGCCTTATACAATTCAAATTCTCCATACGAGAATCCTTTATATGGTCAATCATCTTCTGAAACCCTAACTGAATAAAATTCCAGTTATGTGACAAGATCTTCATGGATCGATGAATTTGATCATTACTGATAGTGAATATTAGACAATATCTTCTTTCGTTGCCCCTAGCATTTTCATCATACAGTTTAAACCCCATGCAAAGGTTCAACCCTTGTACAGAATCGTGGAAGACACTGGGCAAAGAATCATAAGTCATCGTTTCCTCTGAGAAGACTTTCTTTGTAATGGAGTTCAACAGTTGGTACCTGATCGCAGAGTACTGTGTCGTGACAAAGACACACTTGTCCAACGTGGTGCGCATGGACCGTATGTCGTCCTGCGGGAACGTCAGCAGACAACTGTCGCAGTACGAGTCGATGGGGTACGTGGGCACCAGCAGCTCGTTGGCGTGGGCTACAGTGTTGTCGCTGCACTGTGTCACAGCGATGATGCGTGGACCGTGGATGTCGCAGAAGTGTGTGAGCGATACGGACACGTTAGCTCTGTCCATCTCTGGCTTGGCGATGACCTTGTCGTGTTGGTGCTTCGCAGCAAAAATTTGAAATAATAACGGTGGATGGTGAAAGGTTTCACGCTGCCAACGGACCGCGATGTGTGCCAAGAAGCTGAACTACTCCGCGGGCGATGACCTGCATCTGTTTGCCACGCCGCAGGAGGCAATGCAGCACACGCGCAGACAGCTGGAGGAGTACGAGCGGGCCAAGAGACAGCAACAGCAACAACGTTCTAGCAGTGTCCCACAGAGACCTCCACCACCTTCTAGCCACCCTGGTAGCATGACCCCCAATAGTGTCAGAACGTCCTCTAGCGGCCGTGCCAACAGGCTATCGCCCACTAGAAGTCACGGCAACGATGTTGAAGATAAGGATTCTTTTATTGCTACACAGCTGTTCAAGAACCAGGACTACAAACAAAGACAGAGACTTACCGCACTGGAGTTGCAAAACTTACTACAAAACGATGACAATTCAAGGTTCAGTATCTCTACTGTGGATGCACTGGTCGATTTATTCGGTTCTGTCAGATACGGTACCGTCAACTGTACGGAATTCATATCGTTATACAAGAAGGTCAAGATGTGGAGGAAAATTTATGTAGACAGCGATATCAATGGGAGTTGCTCCTTGAATGTCACCGAGTACCATAACGCCCTACATGAACTACATTACTTGCTGCCCTTCGAAGTGAGCGAAAAATTATTCGAAACGTATGCTGAATTCAACGTGAACAACAATCTAACAAGCAAAGAACTGAAGTTTGACAAATTCATAGAAAGCATAATATGGATGATGAAGTTGACTAAGCTCTTTAGAAAATTTGACTTGAATCAGCAAGGGCTTGCTACGGTACCATACAAGGACTTCATAGACATGACGTTGCAATTGAGTAAATTTTTACCGAATTGATTTTGTGTCACTTTTTTTTAATCCAAGCGATTTGATTAATTTGTACTATCTTGGACTTTATAGAAAACCGAATATACTACTACTCGAGACAGCAAATAGAATAAAAACATACATACCGTGGTATACAACACACCTTTCTCAGTGGATACCGAAAATGGAAGCAGTGAACACAGATCTTGAATTTTTGGGGGAACCAACCGAATTTGACTATTTTTTGAATGTTATTAATAAGCAGAAGCTGACTAATGTTTCTAATGATAATACGAACTCATTAAATAGACTTGAACCAGATGTAACAAGAAGCGATGATGTTGATGATTTTTTTGAAGATTTGAATTATTCCGATATTGGATGTTTACAATTATGCAAGTTACCGCAACAGAATTTTCTTACAGAAACTAAAAATGGTTTAACCATAAATGTAATGTGTTGTGGTCAACATGGTACCGGTAAAACAACTTTCATAAAACGATTTTTCAATATGAACAAGTCAAATAGTGTTGCAGTTGAAGTGGAGTCAAATAATAATTCTCAAGGAAATTTAAGCAATTTCGAAAAATATTGCATGACTGTATCATTGCCTCAACTAGATGTGACTGTAAATGTCATTGAAATTTCATTAGGTAACCAGATAAATAATGAAGATTGTTGGATTTCAGTAGTGAACTATATTGAAACACAAAAATTACAATATAAATTACAAAAAAGACAACCAATTAGAAATCAATTAGTGGATAATCGTATCCATTGGTGTTTTTATGTTATGGAACCTGATGTGACAAGATTGGATTTATTAATAATGAAAAATATTTGCTATGACGTTAATTTAGTTCCAATTATTAATAAAACCGACATCTTAGATCCAACTATTTATAATATTGCAAAAAAAAGATACAATCATTTATTAATGGAAAACTTAATTGAACCGTTTTTCTTAGTAAAGCATAAAAGAAACCTCCCGCATGGTATATGTATGATAAATGATAGGATTAAAACTATTGATGAATGTTCTCAATTACAATATAATTTAATTGAAACCAATTTATTAACAATTATAGATTCTATTGAATATACACTTTTCCATGACTGGGAATTGGAAAACGATGAAATTTCTCCTCAATTTTTACAGAAACAACTTCAATTAAGAGTCAAATTTAATGATTTATTAATTTTACAAGAAAATAGATTTCAAAAATGGGTACATGAATTATCAGCAAGACAAAAGGAGCAAAATGAAGTTATTACTGGTTTATGTGACCATGTGGAACAATTAAGGAAAGATTGCCAAAACTTAGAATATCAAAAATTGAATGGTGTGCACTCATCAGTTGATATTCATCCTTCCTTGAGTACAAAAACTCTACTTGAATGATCTCAAAGAGTAGTCTATAACATAACTCTATATGCTATATATGTTTATGATAAAAATTCTAGTCTATGACCGCCGTATTACGTGACATCCCTCAGAAACCCTACCTAACCAAAATGTGTTTGGCGTTACCCGAACAATTGCTTTGTTATATAAGAAGCAAATTTTTCATTCGAAATAAAAATTTCTCTCCCTCTTGAAAAAAAAGTACCTTTAAAAATGATGAATCATATATGCATTCTTTTTTCTGGCATCTCTAATGTTAGGGTGGAAGTTTAAGTACTCTCCATTCAATGAATACAATTTAGACTAATTCTGAAATTTTAATCTTGCAAAATGTATCTCCTATTAGTAAAATTTGCTTGAAAAAATAAACGTAGCTAAGCTTTACCTAAATGTTGGCCCTTATGTAGGTACTGTATGAAACGTTGATGGAAATGATGATCTCCATCTATATAACGCAACGATACCTATATTTTTGGCGTCGCGTTTAAATTACTCGCTTCGTTTTTTAGGCTTTCTACTCCATAGAACCCGTCGGTTTTGCCTTCGGAATCCAAGCCGACACCCTTTCAGTGAAAAACGGTTTTGGATGAATTTTGGGAAAAACCGACAATACGCATCGACAAGTCGGTCCGCGTGTTATTCCCGAATTGTCCATCGTTTATTTGGCAGAAATTTGCGACACAAATTAGAAAAGATCCGTGAAGGGTGACGGTAAACGATTTCAAAGATTATATAAATAACTCAGAGATGATCTTAACAGATCACTCCATGTTTGTAACATCCACTTACTACACTACATAAACTATCTTCTGCCAAGATGCTATCTGGTGTTTTCAATAACGCCACCTTGGAGGAACTAGTAAGAAATGATTCATATTTCACCACTTTGCAAAATATAGTACATGTGCAACCACAATTAAATATTATTGAACAATACTGGTCTGCTTGGTATGTCTATATGAATAATGACGTTTTAGCCACTGGACTAATGTTCTTCCTTTTGCACGAATTCGTTTATTTCGCTCGTTCATTACCTTGGTTTATCATTGATCAGATACCATATTTTAGACGTTGGAAAATTCAACCCACAAAGATACCATCAATAAAGGAACAAATGATTTGTTTGAAAAGTGTACTTTTATCACATTTCTTAGTGGAAGCTATACCAATTTGGACATTTCATCCAATGTGTGAAAAATTAGGTATTACAGTTGAAGTACCTTTTCCAAGTTGGAAAACGATGGCTTTTGAAATTTGCCTATTCTTTGTATTAGAAGATATGTGGCATTATTGGGCACACAGGTTATTTCATTATGGTGTATTTTATAAATATATTCATAAACAACATCATAGATACGCTGCACCATTTGGTCTTTCTGCGGAATACGCACATCCATTAGAAACCATGTCTTTGGGATTTGGAACAGTAGGTATGCCAATCTTATACGTTATGTATACGGGGAAATTACATTTATTTACTCTTTGTCTTTGGGTAACATTAAGATTACTTCAAGCAGTTGATTCTCATTCTGGTTATGATTTCCCTTGGTCATTAAACAAATTTTTACCATTTTGGGCTGGTGCGGAACACCATGACTTACATCACCATTACTTTATTGGTAATTATGCATCCTCTTTCAGATGGTGGGATTATTGTTTAGATACTGAGGCTGGTCCAGAAGCAAAAGCCGCTAGAGAAGAGAAAATGAAATTAAGGGCACAACAAAGACAAAAGAAATTTGCCTAACTAGATTTAAAACAAAAAAAATGAGTCGTCGTTTTATTATTATTCATCTGTTCTTTCTAGTCTTTTGTTGTCTTTGATAAAAATTTGTGAATTCGTGATATATATTTATAAAATCATACAAAAAAACAAATTAACATACACATATATATAGTTAGGAAGTTAGCATTTATGCAAGGTTTTTTATTTTGTGATGGCTGTTTACAGCAGTTCTGTCTGTCTTCCGCTACAAGAATAATACTGCTTGTGATTAGGGTACCGGCCTTAGGGTTAGGGCTCTCATTACCAACTCTTGCGCACGTGGTCTGTTGCATTTTTGAGCTGTATCACGTGGTGTTCAAATTAGAAGCAGCTTTCCGAATCAGGAAATAGCTGATTGTCTCGAAATCGTAACTTTTAAGATCAAAATTTGATTTTTTCTTTCTCGAACATCTTCTATCTTAGAATCTGGATTTCTTTTGCGATTAACTCTGAGATTTCCACGTATACACCCAACACTAAGCTGTACCACTAAAAATCAATGTCTATACTGACAGCACTACAAAGCAAAAAAATTATCTTTCGTACTTTGACTGCTTTGTTCTGTTTATGCATTATTTGCAAGACCCCGAAACTAACTGACGTTAACAACAATGAATATTTCATCGTACCCAAATTACAGCAGCTCCAACAAAATATCTCACAATATGGCTCACAGAAAAACAGTACACTTACTGCTTAATGGTATAGAAGGGGAAATATAATTAGGTGATCGTTCATCTAGTCATACCATGTTTTTTACTAATTTCGTTTTTGCATTGTATTATATTCTCGACGACTGAGTGTTGCAGCAGTGTTTAAAGTTTCATCTTTTGGTATTCAAATTATCGTAGAATCGTGTACTCGTAATGAATCAATTTATGAAATAACGAAAGCCGGCGCCAGCATTTTATTTTTTTACGTTTTTGTAGAACGGATGAGATCTTTTACATAGTATTTAAGTATTAATATGACTACTTCGATTATTTATCACGAAGTCGTATTTCATTTCAATCTTAAAAATAATTTCAAATGAAATTTGTCAGAACTTTTTCACTATGTTGTTTCTAAATCTTACAATAATATTATTATATATTTGATACACTAACGTATATATTATTAAGTTTTCTTGAGTTAATTAGCTGACTGAATTTCAACCCATTGCCTAGCAGATCTAAATAATCTAATCCATGGACCATAGCCTGACCATTCTTCGTATTTATTTTCTGGGTAAAAGGAATTTGCCTCTAGCCTACAAACTCTCTCTGGATGTGGCATCATTGCCAAAACCCTTCCATTGGGTGATTTGATACCTGCAATACCATTTACTGAACCATTCGGATTAAATGGATATTGTTGCGTTACTTTACCGTAGTTATCAATATATCTAATAGAAGTCAGACTTGCATTTTCAAATTCTTGTAATTGGGTATCATTCGCAAAAGTAGCTTTACCTTCACCATGTGCTACTGCAATTGGCAGTTTAGAACCAATCATGTCCTTCAAGAAAATACTGTTTTCAGAAGCTTCTGTCTTTTGAATTTCGACCATTGAGACACGCGCTTCATATTGTTCACTTGCATTTCTTTCGAAAGTCGGCCAATTGGAACAACCTGGAATAATATCTTTCAACCTACTTAAAAATTGACAACCATTACAAGCACCAAATGCAAATGTATCATCCCTGTTTTGGAAAAAATCAACAAATTGCTGACGAACATTTTCATGGTAGAGAACTGATTTGGCCCAACCAGCACCTGCACCTAAAACATCACCATATGAAAATCCACCACAGGCAGCAAAACCGACAAAGTCTTTCAAATCAACCCTACCATCAATTAAATCTGTCATAGTAACATCAATCGAAGTGAAACCTGCCTGTTGGAAACACCAAGCCATTTCCATTTGACCATTGACACCTTGTTCTCTCAGAATTGCAACTTTTGGTCTAGCACTGAGTTGAGAAATTTTTAGATCATCACTTGGATCAAAGTTGATAGTATAAGTAATACCTGGATCATTATCATCCAAAATGGTTTTAAATTCTTCGTCTGCCACATTTGGGTTATCTCTCAATCTTTGCATTTGGTAGGATGTAGAACTCCAAGTTTGTTGTAATTTACTTCTCTTATTAGCATAAACAGTTTCACCAGTAGAGTCGTTTATAATCACAATATCTTGAGATTGAAAATTTGGTTTACCAACCACTGAAATGTAATCGTTGGATACACCGTTCTTTTCAAAAATGGCCTTGAATGAATCGATTTCATAATTTTTGACCTGGAAAATAGCACCTAGTTCTTCATTAAATAGTGGAACTAAAATGTCATTATTATCATCTACATTAATATCTAAACCACATCTAGAAGCAAATGCCATTTCTAATAGCGTAACTAATAAACCACCATCAGATCTATCATGATATGCATGCACAATATCAGTAGTATGTAATTCTAAGATGGACGTTAGAACACCTTTGAAAATTTTATTGTTATAAACAGTTGGCGAAACATTACCTACTTGGTTGTAAACTTGTAATAAAGCAGAACCACCTAGAGCCTTTTCCTTTTGTAATGCAGAAATATCAACCATGACCAATGAAGTATTTTCAATTCTTTTTAATAATGGGGTCCAAGTATTAGAGGTATTATTAACTGGTGCAAATGCAGTAATATTCAATGATAATGGAGCAGTGACTTCTTTATCATCCCATTTCATTTTCATAGACATCGAGTCCTTACCAACTGGAATTGAAATATCCAAATCGGGACATAAATCTAAACCTATAGCTTGAACTGCTTCATAAAGTTTAGAACCTTCACCTTTGTGAGAAGCTGGAGACATCCAGTTTGCGGATAGCTTAATATATTTTAAACCTTTAACATCAGCAGCAAGCAAATTTAGTAGTGATTCAGCAACAGATAATTTAGCTGAAGCGGCAGCAGAAATCAAAGCACTAACTGGTCTTTCTCCCATTGCTAAAGCTTCACCAGTTTCCAAAATTTTATCACCTAAAGAAGTAGCGGTAACACCAACATCGGCCACTGGTGCCTGCCAAGGACCCACGAATTGATCTCTGTCAACTAAACCTGTAACAGTTCTATCACCAATCGTAATCAAAAATGATTTGGAAGCTACAGTTGGTAAGTTCAAAACACGTTCAATAGCATCATCTAAGGATGGAATGATAGATAAATCAGCATCTGGTAAAATAAGGTTCTCAGTAATGGCTTCTCTTGACATCTTTGGAGGCTTACCAAAAAGAATAGACATCTCTAAATCAATCGGGGTTTCATTCAATAATGAATCATTGACAACCAATCTTTCTTCAGCTGTTGCATGGCCTACGATTGCAAATGGAGCTCTTTCTCTTTTACATATATTTTGGAAAACTTTAACATCTTCTTGAGAAACACCTAAAACGTAACGTTCCTGTGATTCGTTACACCAAATTTCCATTGGAGACATACTTTTCTCCAATGATAAGACCTTTCTAATATCAAATATGGCACCTAGATTATTGTCATGAACTAATTCGGGCAAAGCGTTAGACAGACCACCAGCACCAACATCATGAATTGATTGAATTGGGTTCCTGTCGCCTAATGCAATGCATGCATCAATGACTTGTTGACAACGACGTTCCATTTCCGGATTACCTCTTTGAACGGAAGCAAAATCTAAATCAGCAGAACCTTCTCCGGATGAAATTGATGAAGCTGCACCGCCACCAAGACCAATCAACATTGATTCACCACCGAGTACTATAATGGATGATCCTGGAGTAATAGGTTTATTTTTCAATGCAAATTGTGGTCTAACGGTACCAAGCCCACCAGCAATCATAATTGGTTTATGGAAACCTCTAATTTCGTGTACTTGATCTTTATTGGTAACTTTGGTGGTCAAAGTTCTAAAATAACCATTGATACAAGGTCTACCAAATTCATTATTAAAAGCAGCAGATCCTAATGGGGCATCAATCATAATATCTAAGGCAGAGGCAATATGAGAAGGTTTACCAATATCTAATTCCCAAGGTTGTTTATGATTTGGAATTAAAAGATCTGATACTGAGAATCCACTTAAACCACATTTCGATTTAGAACCACGACCAGTGGCACCTTCATCTCTAATTTCACCACCAGATCCAGTGGCAGCACCAGGAAATGGAGAAACTGCAGTTGGATGATTATGAGTTTCCACTTTGATTAACATAGGCACCAATTCTTTAGTGGACTCCCAAGTTTTAGTAGCTGAATTTGGAGCAAAATAATAGCCTTGATTGTTAGTATCTACTACAGCAGCATTGTCACTATAAGCACTGATTGTGTAATCTGATGTTAAATTATGTGTATTTCTTATCATTTGAAACAAAGTCATATCTTTCTTCAATCCATCAATAGTCCAATCAGCATTAAAAATTTTATGTCTACAATGTTCGGAGTTAACTTGGGCAAACATGAATAATTCAACGTCAGTAGGATCTCTATGCATTGTTTCTACGAAAGCTTTAATTAAGTAATCAATTTCACCATTATCTAATGCTAGACCTAATTCGGTATTAGACTTTTTCAAAATGTCCATTGGAGAAGCAAGCTTATCAGAAACTAAAGGAATATGGATTAAAGGCTTTTCTGCTTTTTGTTGGAAAATGTTAGAAATGGAAGGTGGGTCATTGATAAATAATTGTTGAGTCATTCTATCAAACACCAATTTTAGCGATATATCATTTAAGTTATCAATGAAAGGTTTATCTAGACTAATAGATGGGTCAATTTCTACTATTAATGCAATACCACGTTCTATTCTTGCAATTTTGTCAGATAAACCACATACATTGGAGATATTAGTTGCCTTTGATGACCAAGGTGAAATGGTACCGTATCTAGGAATAATTCTGATTAAGAAGACGTTGTCTAAATTCAAGTCTTTGGTGGATAGGTTTTGATCGACAGTATCTTTTAAAATTCTGGAGAGTTCATCATTTGAATCTAACTTGGAATCATAAGTTAACAGAACTTCAAGTAATTTAGTCTCATCTGTAGTTAAATTATCCGTTAGATCTACGTAGTGTGTAAAACAAGATCTTACTTGTTTAATGCTATTTATAGTTTGAGTATAGTTATTGAAATCTTTAATCAGATTTTCGATTCTGAAATCGGATAAGGCCTTTGGACCAGCGATGATTAAATTAGGCATTTTGTTGTTTTTATCCTTGTATTATGATATATATATTCTTCCAACTGAAAAAGTGTTGTTATTAATGGGATAGAAAACGATAGAAACACCTGTGTAGAATGTAGAGGTATAAATCTGAAAGAGAAAAACGCTAAAGTAATGAATGAAAGATCGAAAGATCAATGGGAATGTTGGTCAATATATATAAATGAAATTGCTATCTGGAAAAAAGGTGATGATTTCATTCTCCGATGACTTCTTCAACCGTCCAAAATATTGAAAAAACCCGAAGGAGTCAATTCAGCGACGCATGTGACTCCTCCACGCTGCCTTTTGACTTCGTTTGGGGCACGTGCAACACGTCAGAACCGCCGGCCGTGCACGTGACGGGTTTCCATTCTTTTTTCGCAGTTTGAAAATTTGCGATGAGTTCGCGAGGCCACAGCAAAGTCTTTGTTTAACGACCTCTTCTGATCCATATTCTAGTACTTGGATCATTTTTTGCTCTCGCATTCTACAACAAATATACTTTCCAAAAACTAAATAAGAATGGTACAAAAGGCTTTGAAGGTTAAGTCTAAGACAAAGGATCCTAGACGTATCACTAAGAAACAAAAAAATTTAAAGAAAGCCGCACCATTAATGATTAAATCAAAAAAGAAACAGCTAACTTATTTGAAAAAATTAAATAGAACTGCGTCTTTAACTGAGGCTACAGAAAAATTAATTGCATCTAGAGTGGGTTATTTGGAATTATTGAAAGGTACCAGAAAGCAATTGATGAAAGAAAATAATAAAACTACCAATAAGAAATAGGTAGAAGAATACCTTAGCAAAAAGCAACTATTTCCACAAAAGAAAAGAAGAGAAAATAAAATAAAAATACTCTTGCCATTTGTCCATTTCCAGTCGAAATATTTTTACTGACCGACTGATTCCGTTTGTATCATATCACATCATATATAAAAATTGTATACCCTCCAAATTCATTCAATACTATTAGCACTATCTGAATCCTAATAATAATGGACCACATCTAGTTAAAGAAAAAAGTTTTTTTTCATCTTTGATAAGGATATAGTCTATCAAGAATTATGTTTTGGCACAATGAATAAAATTGTGAAGTAATCCAATATAATGATAACAACAGGGACGTTTGTGAAGAGACACTCATCATAAACAAGCAACTTATTCTTGAGACACGAATAATGCTGTCAAATAGAGTATTCTCTTTTGTTTTCACTTTCAAACCGACGTTACTAGTAGCATATCTAGTCATCATTTTCTTATTCATCTCCACATTGAACATACTAAGGTAACCTATTATTAAAGGTACTACTACTGGGTAATCTAATAAGGGTCCCGTAAGGTCAATCCCATTGTATGATAGGTCATTAAACCAAGCACCAGTGGCTCGTGAGACTTTCAATTCAGTTAACTGCCTAATACCGATAGAATTTGTCATCCATATGGGTAATTGTACTAGGGGTAGAGTAATATTCTTCCATAAAGGTACTTTAAATTGTCGATAAATTTGTTTCTGTCTCTTTCTAAATTCTTTCATGGTCAATAGGTTGATTTGTTCTGGATTTAATTTCCCCGTTTGAGCAAGACGTAGTCTTATTATCGGTTTGTTGCTTTGTATCAACTTGCCTAATTCTTGTTGTTTGATGATACGTTTGCGCTGCAATATGTTCAGCGGTAGTGTGAAAAATGTACGTAGTGTTAGGGTACTTAATGGGATGAGATAAATCCATGGTATCCCCGTTGTCTCGTGTAATTTCCTTAGATAGTCTGATACCGTGTTTCCGTACCGTACCACTAAACTCGTTTTCGCTGGTTGGGTATTCTCGACGTTCATCCAGAGTTGCTAACAATTAAATTTGAGGTATGTCCTACTTACTTTTCTTCTTATTTTATTATACAGTTACTTAGTTATATATGATATATTATTATATATTTTTTATATGTATACACGATTTGAACGGCTACTCCACCTGAGAACCGTCTCTTGGTTTGTAATGGGGCAGTAAGTCGACCACCTCAGATGGAAGACGGCCATCCACTTTGACTGCATACATACCTGGTATATTCATATCCACGCTAAGCCATCGGGCTACCCAAGATTTTGTTGGTTTACAAACGCCAACTATGCCCTCGAACGATGGGGATGTACATTCCATAGAGGACACACCGGCTTCTTCAAAGATCCCCTGGCAGTTGGGGCATCCGTCCCTATTGAACTCGTTTGTGGTTTGCACTATGCCACATAACATGCAGGCTCTTTCACTGGACATCTTACACTTTGTTCGCTGTTCCAGGCAGGTTTTTCTTGAAGTTTTTTTTTCAGTTTTTCTTTAATACTGAATGAGCTCTTCGGTTTGGATGGTGACGTTCTTGCTGTGTGGCCCTGCGAGCCTCGAGAGGCAGTACTGTAATTTATGGGAGCTTACTTGGAGCTCAGTGGGAGTTACTGGTGGAAAAAAGTGCACTTTACAAATAAAATGAGCATGGTATACAGTATAAAGAGTGAGGAAAAAGATATACCTATATACATTACCAGCCCTTAAAGAGCCGTGAGTAGTAATTTTCTTACAAATAATAGTAGCCATCATCTCGAAGCGTCAATAAATCAACACATTCAGGAATCTTTTCATCTTTGGAACTATCAAACAGGATGATACCATTATCCAAAGAATGTTTCTTTTCATTCTTCTTAAAGAAATATAGAACAACAAATGTCCAAACACCGTAAATAGCACCAAACACTAAACTTGTTATGTAACCAGTGGGAAAAGTTGGAGACTCAGTAGTGGGCCATGCCAGTTTTGGTATCCATGCATATGAACTTTGCGAAATTGAATAGATAGCAATCCACGTTATTGCCTTTTCCTGTGGATCAAATCTTAAAAAATCATTTATAAATGACCAAAGACATGGAGACGCACAAACTGAACAATATGTAGTTAAAAATGCAAACCATTTGGTACTACTTGAAACATTCCATTTAATCAGTATGGCACATGAAGTACAATTAAATATAGCAGCTAAAACCATAAATATCCATTTACAATGGAAAAAATCTGAACCTAATGAGCAAACGATAACATAAGCAAAACCTAAACATGCAGGTAAGACACTTAAGTTATTCACTTGTGTAATCGAAAAGTTATTTTGATCAGATTTTAACCAAAGTGTAAACGAACCACTATACGCTGTCATATTATTCCATGAACAAAGATCAAATATACAAAGTACCCAAAATGTAGGCTTACCAAAAATTTTTTTCCAAAGTGATACATCCCAAAGTGCTTTCAATTTTTTAGGGTCTACTTTATCATAAATTTGGTTTCTTTCGTTCCTTTGTCTTGCTAATCTAATCTCATCATCAGTTAAGAAAAGTGAATAACATTTTGATGGTATACCAGGTATAATGAAAAAGCCCACAATCGCACTTGGTAAAGACACTGCAATAGAACTTACCAAAAACATCCATCTCCAACCGGCAATACCATTGACACCATCTAAACTTTCAAAAATTCTTGCCTGTAATAACCCAGATGTCACACTACCTAATAAATTTCCACAATAAAACAAACAAACTCTGGAACTTATTTCATCTGGTGCATACCAACAGCCCATAAGATATTGTGACACGGGATAATATGCAGCTCCAAATGCATTTAACAAAAATCTATAACTTTGTAACTCAGCTAATGATTGAGTACGATAACAAGCAAATGCGAACCATGTCCAACCCATATCCATAACGGGTAAAATCATATGAGGTGGGAAACGTGGTAGTAAATACATAAATGGTAGTTGGAAAACAATGGCACCAACGTTTGATATAGTGGTGGTATTAATATAATCATTACCTTTCATGTTTAAATCTTCCTTCATATTAGAAACATACGCATTTGTGAAGTTACCAGTATCTACAGAACGGGACCATGCCAATAGAAAGAAATAAAACGTTAGCAAAAAATCTAATTTTATCAATAATCTTTTCTCCTTTGGATCCTTGGTAGTATGTGATGAATATAAAAATTCGTACCATTTTCTTGATTCTCTATATTCTTTATTGAAGCGATATTCATATTCATTGAAAAAATTCCACCATTTCCTACCAGCTTCATCTCTCAATTCATATGGTACATCACGTCTTAACCCTAGCTCCTTTTCGACCATATCCTTTTTATCGTAAGATGCAGTCACTTCAAAACCAGTTGGTGCACCACTAACGATTTCTTCATGATTTTCTTGAAGAGAAAGCTGTGATTCAGTATCTTTGGCAATCTTATCATTTGAATCTTTAGACCAGAGCTGTTCTACAATAATTTCATCTGCAGATACTACATCTTCAGTATCAGACTTTTTATCCTCTGGCAAAACTCTTAAATGAGGCACAAATCTCGTCCACATATTGTTTTTCTAGTTGGGAGCGCTTTGCTGTTACTGTGAACAGATTACAAACAAGAACAGCTATCCCAAACAGCAGATACGGTCCACTTTATATATCAAACAGAGTGCCAATCTGTTGAATCATCGTCAACTTGGGTAGTCATCGACATTGAAGTATTCTCTGATGAGCATTTCCCAAAACGGAAGTGGCACATCTCTCCAGCAAAGTGTGCAAATACCGAAACGGGAATGTGCACAGGTTGCGAGCACCTGTGCAATTCCTCCTTTAGGAAAAGGAACATCTCACAAGCTACAGGTGCATGGAACAACGTCCAAAGCCTTTGGACACTTGGAGTCGATGTGGAAGACACTTTAAGCTGCTGTTTGGTCATCGTAGGGCTCAAAATAGCTACTTCATCCTAATCCTAACCCTAACAGCTGCAATGGCAGTGTCCGGGTAACGGAAAGGCGATTTATAAATTTGAAAATTTTTCGTTTTTTTTCAGCTTTAACTGGACAACAACAACACAAACCATCGATTAGTATGTGATGACATTTGCAAGCAAATTGTACAGTACGGCAAGAATGCATCACGACTTTAGTTGCATGAGTCATTAAAATCAATGCTGATTATAGTATGCTGTTTTGTTCTTATTCAGTCCTGTGATGCAGTCGCATTTCACATGCAGAAGAGAGGATTAGGCGAAGTTGTAAGTAATTTTCAATTTTGTGAAATTGTATTACCTTACTCATACTGTAAACATTGATACCTTAATGATTTGTCATCTTATCTGTTTTTGAACTCGTTTAAAGACTCGGATGACCGTCATTGTCACTCCAATTGGAATTTATTGCCTCTTGGACACTTTCAATGATTTTGTTACATTTATCGCTCAGTGTGTTTGCATTGCCATCTGTTCAATTTGAAACTAAAATATATGTTTGTTGTCATCTTAGTCAATATCTACTAACTGTTTTATTTTTTTATCTTCTCATTAATTTTTACACATAATGGAGATATTAGTTTTATTTTTGCTTTTAGTTGTTTTATAGAAAAAAATGACTAGAACTTCTGTATTAGCTGATGCTTTAAATGCCATTAATAACGCTGAAAAGACTGGTAAACGTCAAGTCATGATTAGACCATCTTCTAAGGTTATTATCAAATTTTTACAGGTTATGCAAAAGCATGGTATGTTCAATTTTTTGCCTCTACTATAATAGAAGCTATATTGCAACATATTTTAAATTATAATCTCTGTTCTGGAAAAAGTTGAGTTATGATAAGAATAAGACAAGCTAATTTTACTCTAAATTTTTCTGCTATTAGATAGTCAAAAAGAAAGCACCTTACAAGTGATTTTTAACATGCATAAATCAACACTTATTAGTTTTCATTACTAAATTTTCTTCTACAAATTATTGTCATTCTTTTTGAATGAACCCGGATTGATAACTGGATGGTATGTCGGTTTATTTAATTTTCAATTAGATAAAATTTTAGTCCCTTACTGTCTTTTAAGTCTCCGGAATATTTAATTCCATGTGGAAATGCTTCTTACACGATGTTATTTTTATTTTTGAAAAAAATTAGATCGTTTACTTTTCCTCAACATTTCTATGAAACTAATATTTCTTGTTTTAATGCACTGTTTTTTCATTTATTCTCTTTTATGCTTTGCTAGTCTCTTTTTGTCCTACCTTGTTGAAGATTTTCTGTACTATAGGTTTCCTTACTCTTTTTATATCACCGTTACAGCTTATTTTTTTTCAGTTGAGTTTAAATTTTAAATGTATTGTAATTACTTATAGTGGTTAGCTCTTTGAAGCCTTTACCAGACATTTCTTACTAACATTTCGTGTTTCTCAATTTTACTTACAAGTATATTGGCACAAAAACTATCATTTCTTACTATAGGCTACGTTGGTGAATTTGAATACATTGACGATCACAGATCCGGTAAGATTGTAATTCAATTAACCGGTAGATTGAACAAATGTGGTGTCATTTCACCAAGATTTAACGTTAAAGTCGGTGATGTTGAAAAATGGACTGAAAATTTATTACCTGCTAGACAATTCGGTTATGTTATCTTAACTACTTCTGCTGGTATTATGGACCATGAAGAAGCTAGAAGAAAGCATGTTGCAGGCAAAATTTTAGGTTTTGTCTATTAATTTTAATACCCTTGCTTATATTTTTTTGGTTTATATAGATTTAAAGTAAATAAAAACACCAATATTCATAAAGATTTCGTTATATTTTTAAAAGGGTTTTGTCGTCTTTTCGCAATTTTGACCAGTGAAACTTTACAGAATACGTTTATTTATATTATCTTTTCTCTATATGTACTTTATATACTAAACAATAAAATTTTTATTGAATTAATTGAAAAGATCATATGCCAAATAAATGTTCTTGTCTGTGTGTAGTTGAAATCTTTTTATTAAACTCATCATCATTATTATTTGCGCCATTATCATTATTGGCTTCATTATCATTATCATTATTAATATTATTACTTGCATTATTCATTAAATCATTATTATTACCGTCTTTCATGCTGTTCTTTGCAGCATCACCGCTCGTCTGCGTATCAATCTTTGGTTCTTTTTCAGATAACGAATTTGTTAGAAATGTATTCATGTTTTGTGTATTATTGTTACTAACTGGATTCAAATTCAAGCTGTTGTAGCTTCCATTATTGAAGTTAAAATTAGAATTATTAAAGTTATTGTTGTCATTAAAATTATCATTTCTAACATTCAGATTATTGTTATCGATAGAGTTGTAAACGCCATTATTAATTGCATTAAAATTGTTATTGTAAGTTTTGTTCCTGATAGTATTGAAATTAAGCTGTGTGCTAGTATTATTATTATTGCTATCATTAAGTGTTACATTATTAGAATTGTTTCCATAACTATATATTTTGAATACATTAGTATTGTTATGGTTCACATTCATTAAGGGCATTGTAGCTGTTGGCAACGATGACCTTCTTTGTATAATAATAGGACTAGTCGGTTCCTTGAATTTAGTGGAATTGTTCTCATTGTTGATGTTCAAGTTATTAGGATTGGGATGATTACCAGTACTAGTCGTGCTTGCTTCAATTTCTTCAGGATCAAAATTTAAAGGTGGTAAAAGAAAGTTTTTACCATCTTCTGTTATTGATATAACTGAACCTCTCCTTTGTGCGGAATATGGTGAAACTGTAATGGGTGAAGTTGCTAAATTTAGCGTTTGCTTTGTATTTGCATCACGAGTAACAAGATTACTAGCATTATTCGTAGAACTAAGTGGAATACTATTTGAAGTCGGCGAGGTTACATCACTAGCAAATAACTGTATTGAATTATTATCATATTTATTCGTTATTGGAAAAACATGACTTGAATGGAATATATTATTAGTAAAATGCGTACTACCATCAATTTCACTAAAATGGTTAATATTACTGGAATTGGGTATGTTGTTAGTATTTGAGTTGAAATAATAGCCATTGGTATTGTATTTATCATTATTATTTATGGAAGCTGAATTGTTAAAATTTACTCCAGTGCCAATATTCTTAGAATCACCAGTAGTATTAGAACTGCTAATTAGTGCTGTATTAGAATTCAATTTTGTGCTTGAACCTGAACTCGTATTCGTGTTCGCATCCGTAATTGTGTTTATATTTGGGTTTGAGTTCAGTTGAGTAGTTGAATCAAAATTGGCACTGGTGTTTTGTAATTCATCATCCAATTGTGGAAATTGTTTAATATAGTCGATGATTTTAAATTTCAAATCGTTTGAAACTAAGCTCGAGGACAAAATCTTATTTAATATGATATCATTTTTAATAAACGTTACAACTCTATTCAAAAGGTAATGAAATCCTAGATACTCCATAGAGTCTATGACGAATAAAATAATATTAATGTCATTCTCAATTAACTTATCGGTATCCACCCTTTTCTCCATATTAATAATATACGTCCTCATAAATATATTCACAGCATCTAACTCAAACTGTGAAAAAATTGAGGATGATATGCCTTCCATTCTGTAAATGATGATATACCAACAATAAATTAAAATTTGGATAATAGGATTTATTAATAATTGTTGTATCCTCAGCACTGTATTTACTTTTGTCTTGTTTAAATCAAAGGCAAATATTTTCAATTGAATAATCATCACATCCACGATTAAGTTGAAAAATCTAATAATTAATGGATTGAGTTCAAAATTTTGTTTTGGTTGTAATAATAATATTATAATTGGCAAAGAAACAATAACCAAATTATTATTTATTAAATTTGTATCGAAAAATAAATTATGAACAGAAGTATCATCCAAATACCAATTTTTCTTAAAACCAAAATCTGAACTTGTTATAGATCTCATAAATTCAAACCAAGTTATATCTAGTAATAACCAGTGATTTAAATTGTTGGGTAAACTACAGTAATCATTAATGATTTTTTTGAACTTCGAAGGTGCAGAGGAGAATAAAATTTTCTTTCTCCAGTCATCGATTCCCAAATTGGAGTTTAACAAATTTAAATTTGGATTAAGATTCAAAGAGTTGGTTTTATTTGAACTCAATACTAAGTTTCTATTTGTGGCAAAAAATTGATTCAATTTAATTATCAAATTGTGTAAATCATCCATCAAACTGATATTTGTATTGGAGTTATTACCATTCGCTTGCTGAATTAAGAATGTAGAGTTTATACATTCTAAATATAATACGATGGGTATGAAAAATAATATGCTTTTATGCTTGGTATGGTTAATGAAAAAATCTATTCTTCTCACTAAGAATTGATATATGTTTATTTCGTTATTGATATGGAAATTGTAAATGAACATGTCATATATTCTCATTGAATCATTATTGAAACTTTTCTCATTAAATTGTAGTGCGGAGCACCAAATTGCTATGATACAACACCAATCATTTTCTGTAAGGAGATAATGTAATTCATTGTTTTGGTTCTGACCATTTTTCAGAATTAAATAATAATTCAAATTATCTGTCAGAATTTTTTGGTACAAATTGAAATATTGATTAATTAAATTTTTCTGTTGACAATTCACTAAAATCCAGAATAATAAATTGACAGCAATTAATTGATGATTATGATATAATATTACACCCGTGTTGAAACCGTGTTCATTTCCTGAAGAAGTGGTTATATGCCACAGTTGTGACCAATGGTTGAGGTTGAATTTACTTAAATTAAAGTTTATCAAATTTGTCTTGTTGCCAGTAGAATCATCTAGTATTAGTGAACCAATAAAAATGATTGTTAGTATTAGATTTTCCCTATCTGTATTATCTGTATTTGCATTGGCATTATCGCCGTCAATATCGAAAAACTTGTTGAAATCAATTTTGATGGAATCATTAGTGGTATCCACCCGTTGAACAAAGTTGCAGCAGATGTACTCGTTAAACCAACGCAATTTATTGTAAATAATGTTCCAACCCAGATTAAAATCGTTTAATAAGGTCAAACTATTGGAGGTATTAGAAAAAGTAGTACTATTCAGGTTTTTGTCAGTTGGAGTAAAATTTATTTTAGTACCAAGTCTATTAAAATACCGTAACAAGGGGATATCTTCCTTTGGACAACCTGGTAGCAAATAGTTTTCCCAATTATTGAAAATGGTATCTGTTAGTTTGAATTTGTCAAGACTATTTTGCTTGCTTTGTATATTGTTATCAGGTAATTCGTTATTTTCAATATTATTATTACTATTATTATTACTATTATTATTACTATTATTATTATCATGGCTACTGGTACTATCAGTGTTGCTATTATGAGTCGTTGTATGGAAAATGCCCATCAAAGGTGTAGTATTCTTTCCAGCTAGCGTGGTATGTTGTTGAATATTGTCATTATCACTATTGTTGTTAGTATTATTATTATTATTATTATTACTATTATTAGAGTTAGTTATGTTATGAATATTATTTTCTGTAGTTCGTCCAGTGCTACTACCGCTACTGTCAATACTTGTTTGTTCACTATCTATCTTATCACTTTTTATCTTTATGAATAATCTTACTAGATTTTCTAGGACTAGTTCTTTACTATTCGGATGATTTCTCGGAATAACAACATTACCATTCATTATGATATTTGATCCGTCAAAAATCAAATTTTCCGAATTTGGACTCAGTTGAGACTTATCCCCTAATTCGTTTAAATCAGGTCTCCCCTTATTGTTCGACGCTTTGTCGGTGACGGTTTCGTCATCGGCAACGTCATTGTCGTTTGTCTCACTAGTGTCCGGTATCCCTTGGTTCAAAATTTTTTCTTGTTTGTTCAGTAAGATTAATTTATGAACTGTCCTGATATGTCTCTGTACTAAATCCCGCCTTACGAAGGAATGTTGACAGATTTTACACTGATATGGTTTGATGCCGATATGTGATCTTTCATGTCTTGTTCTGTGCTCTGAACGTGAGAATGATTTGGCACAATAAGAGCAAATATATTTACGCTGTGTGACTACCATTTTTTCAACTGGAGAATGAAACTGTGTTAGTTAGTTGCGTTAAGAACTTGGATCATGTAAATATATGTCGCTTTTATTTGCCGAAACGTTTGTGAGGTTCTTTGTAGTATATAGACTGTTCAAAATGAAACGAAAAGAAAAAAAAGGGTTTTTCAAATACAGTGCTAGGATTATAGCGTGGTTACTGTAAGAATAGCAATAGTGTAATGGAGTAATAATATATAATTCAAAGTGTATAGACTCATTATGTTTTCTGGTTTGTATATGCGAAAAGTCAAAAAAAAAAAAAATTGGTTACCAAGTGAATACTGGCGTGATTGTGGGGTATGTAAAAATGTGGGGAAAAGTTTATTTTCTCTATGCTACCGTGTTTTCTGTGTGCACTCCGGGTTTGCCTTTCCTGTACATAAAACCGTTCGTTTTTTTCGTCTGTCGGCTATGTGTTTAGCAAACCGTCTGTTCATTTTGTCAAGATGCAACAGCGGCGGGAAAACCAGACGGCCCAAAACCAGACGAGCCAAAAGAAAAAAAAGACTGACAAAAAATGCTTCTTCCATTGAGATAAAAAACCTCCGAAAAAAGCACAAAAAGAAGGATGTACAAAATTAGGGTTTAGTAAAGGCAATATCAAAAATATTAGTTTTCGTGTTGGATTGCTTCATCATATGTCGGTATATTTGAAATTAAATCGGCACGTAACATATTTGAATGTCTTGTATTAATTAGATGTAATGGTTCGTTGTTATTGATCACGAGGGGATCCATTTGGTATTCATTATAGGTTGGTGGTGCTGCGGTATCATCATAGTATTGTAACAAATTCAAATTTGAATTAAAAGTATTAATATTAATTTGTTTAGGGAATAAATCTACTAATTCACCTGAACGGAAATGAATACTACCATTTTGTTGATCATAATATATTAATCTACCTTGCATTGGTACTTGTGGTGAGATATATAATATTATTGGAATATGAGCACGAATCTCTAAATTTTTCCATTGTAATTCAACTAAATCCCAACGTTTCAATAAAATTTGAAATTGTAATTTATGCGTTACTTGAATGTAGTGAGTACTTTTCAAATCACACGATTGTGTTACTTTCCTCAAATTATCTGGTATTGAAATTATACTTTCTAATTTAAATTCATTTAATAACCTATTTTCATCATTTGTGTCAACTAATGAACCAAATTCTTTCATACTTTTCTTGAAGATTAAAATTTCATCATCAAAAATATCATTACGATGATCTTTCATTAAATAATATTGTAATAATGATACACTAATTTTATTTAAACGGAAATTTTTACTGAAGGGGAAAATATTAATATTAATTGGTATATTAGTACCAATTGGTATAGCACGACTTGGAATTTTAATTTCATATTGTAATTTATCTTTTAAAGTATTAAAAACATTCATTTCTTCATTGATATTAAAATTATCCACTGTTAAAGTTCTTAATATACGTAAATATTTGTAACAAATCCATGGATCATAATTAATGGCAAAAGTTTTATCATCAATGATTGTCTTCTTCTTTTTATTCTTCTTTTTCTTATGTTTACGATAAATGTATGATTCTAGAGTGTATAATATGGAGGCACTTTGTAAACCTTCAATAGTCTCTGGTACATCATTAGGTAGTTGAATTTGGAAAGGTAACGAATATTTACCTCTATACAATTTGAAATAAATGCTACCGTTACCATAAGTGGTTAATTCATTATATTCCATGGGGGTTCTATTTTCAATTGGATTAATTGGTATTGTTCTACTTAAATTTTGACTATTTGTTGAAGAAGATCTTGTTAGTTTGAACGGATTACTTAAAGATAACGAACTATTATTATTATTGATATTATTTGAAATACTGATATGAGAACTAGCGGAAAAATCATTTTCTATTTGATTGATATTGTCCAGATTTGTATTACTATTGTTATTATTATAAGATGAATTTTGAATAGATTCTGAATGAATATTATTATTAGTGAAAAAATTTTCATCAAGTTTGTTAACGTTATTAGTTAAAAGACCCCTTGAAGAGACTAAAAGGTTATCCCATTGAGCTTGTAAAAGATTTGATTCCTCTTTTTTCAAAGCTACACCATTTGTTTTATTTTTTTTAGTACCAATTTGCATAAATTTTAATTTAAAATTACCATCTAATTGTAATGAGATTTTCTTTACTAAAAGAAATTCATCTTCTATGTTGAAGTTGACGGTTCCTGTTAAGGGAATCTGTTGCAACTCGAGTGGTTGACCTTGTACTAAGATCATATCTTTGTATGGGGAGTTAATCTTTATGTCATAATTTGAGATTCTCTTTGGTTGGTTCGTTGAGTTAGTGAGGGAGAACATGGCAGGAGAAAAGATCTGACTTTAAACAGTGGAAGGAAACAGTACGGCAAGTGCAGGGTTGTTCTGTCTTGTAGTATTCAGCAATGACCTGCCCAACTTGGATGGTGAACTCGATGATTTCATATTTTTTTTCGTTTTCGTTAATGAAAATCGAACAAAACTATGGCATACCACTTCGTATAGACTACATTGTGTAGTACAGCATAGTATAATATACTATACTGTCTAGTATACTATAGTATAGTTTATTTAGGTTACATAAAATTATATAATGGTATGGTATGAGCAATTACAAAGATTTATTCATGAATTTTCTCTTTGTGAAAGCCAACCAATGCTTATTGGGTACGTCCTTGTCCAGATACAATCTGTCAATGAGTCTTGTTGCCAGTTCTTGACGGAACTGTTGCAAGTAGCTTTTCAACAACTCCATCTGTTGTGGCTCGTTTGTTGGTATTTGGTACACTGTGTTTAGGGGGAAACCAGCTGTACCAGGTAACTTGAAATCCTCCAGGGCCACGTTGGTCAAGATCTTAACCGCCTCGTTTCTTGTAGTGGCGGTCTTCAAGTGTTGTAGACAGTAGTTGATGAAAAGGATACCGTAGATGAGCACTCTATCCGAGTCTGAGTTGATCTCGAAGTTCTTGAAGAAGGAGTTGGCACGGAACAGGTCCAGACACTCGTCGATGATGTC
This sequence comes from Grigorovia humatica, assembly GCA_030462875.1. Classification (NCBI taxonomy): domain Eukaryota; kingdom Fungi; phylum Ascomycota; class Saccharomycetes; order Saccharomycetales; family Saccharomycetaceae; genus Grigorovia; species Grigorovia humatica. The sequence goes on along the minus strand of JAMSGM010000028.1, from coordinate 67,241 downwards.
GTAGTCGCTGTTGTTGGCGTATGCTGGGCCCCTGAACTGCGTGGAGAGCGGTAAGAGAACGAAGTTGCCGACTCTCCTGTCTTGGGAGTCGTTTGTGTTGAAAGTGGAGTGGTACACCTGTGGCACGCTTGTTAGTACACTTGTTGCAGAAAGAAAGGACGGGAGAACAACACTGGCGTGGGCCCTGTGGCGGACCGCACACAGCGGGAACATACTGGCATTGTCGCGGTGGTGCAGTGGGAGTGTTGCTGCTGTTGGAAATCCCAGACTCAAAAACGACAGCAGCCGAAATAAATTCATGCCGTTTTGACGCAATTCGGAACAAAACAAACCACAAATCTGCACAGCACCCACCACAGGACCACGTACCGCTCCGCCGCCACCGCCCACCGCACCACGCCGCTAACGACTCCCACTCACCCACACACACCGCACTATGCTCAGGTTCGAAGACATCTTTGGCCAGTCGCGACTACAGGACTCTGCCGAACACTCCCACACCAACAACGTCCCCGTCGACCGTCTCGAGGATCTCCCCCTGGCGGGACACATGTTGCAGGACAACGTCATGCTGGACTACCACCAGAACGTGGACGGCTACTTGCTCGCCGACAACAACGACATCAACATCATTCACGTCTCGGATACACAGTCTTTATCCAGTAAGGAAAACACGCCAAGGGCTTCCCCAAAGAAAGTTTCTCCACATGCGTACTCTAATTTTGTAGACCAAGCAGCTAGCATCGACAAACACACAAGAACAACAGAGAACATTATTGCTAACAAATTGCCACAGCACTCAAGTGACACACCTAACAATACTACTACTACTACTACTACTAATCATCCTAAATTCACCCAGATTACTAAAAATAGACATTTATCAAGTTCATCAAACAATAGTGCAAAGACTAATACCTCCACCATGTCAAACAATAATAACAATAATAATACAAGCACGGGGTTCTTATCAGGCAAGAAACCTTCTTTACCACAATTAAGTTTATCCGGTTTGAAGAAACAGAAAAGCTTTACTAGTCCCACAAGTACTCCTAACTTAACTAAAAAATCTCCTTTACAAAGTGTGGGTTTCTTTAACAGATCACATACTGATAATTCTAGCCTTCATTATAACATTAATAACAGTACTAATAGTATTAACACTAATGAAACTGAAAAGCCAACTCCATTTTATGGTACTTTACATAAACATCAATCTTCACATACTTTAAACTCTTTGATGGGTAAAGATCAACAACAACATAATAGTAATAACAGTAATTATGAAAATGTCGGTCTTGGCTTGCAAACAAGATCTTCATCAGCATCATTGACCTCTAAAAGATATAATTCATTAAGTTCAATGAAACATCATAGTCGTCGTTCAAGTTTTACACCAACTTCATCGCAATCAAATCTTAATATGACACCAAAATCTCATCATAGTCATTCAAATAGCAATAGTCATAATAATCACAGTATTAAACATCATAGCCATCATTCAAAACACTATTCATTCAAGAAACCACAAGTATATCCGGCAATGCTTTCTCGTGTTGCCACCAGATTTAAAAAAATAATGCCCCTAGGTGAATATAAGAAAGATGGATTGGTTTATAGAGATGCTTTTACTGGTCAACAAGCTGTCGACATCTTATGTAACATTATTAGATCAAATGATCGTAACATTGCTTTACTATTAGGTAGATCATTAGATGCACAAAAATTGTTTCATGATGTCGTTTATGAACATAGATTAAGAGATTCACCATTCGAAGTTTATGAATTTACTGATAATTCAAGATTCATTGGATCAAGTAATATGGGTATGATCTCTTACAATAATCATGATCCACTAATGTTATTATCTTCATCACAATCATCACAACATTTTAATCAAATGGATAGTAATCATACAAACACTGCTAATTCGATTAATAGCACCACAATTCATCCTTCTGCATTAGTTATGTCACGTTCAAAATCATCACTTTTCTCCCAACGTTCCAATACTGATACTCCAATTACAAGCTCTTCCGGTGTAAGTAGTACTACCACAAACGATAAACATATTGATCCTTCCACTTTACATAACGTTAACGGTATATTTACTCTTTTAGCTGATTGTTACTCACCTACTTGCTCAAGAGATAAATTATGTTATTCAATTTCATGTCCAAGAAGATTAGAGCAACAGGCAAGATTAAATTTAAAACCAAATGGTGGTTTAAAGAGAAATATTTCAGTAGCACTAGATGATGAAGAAGATGAAAAACCATCTTGGACGTCATCTGTATCAGAAGAAATTTGGAGAGATTTACCAAAGAAGGAAATCAAAAGACAGGAAGCTATATATGAAGTTTGCTTCACTGAAAAAAATTTTATCAAGTCACTAGAAGTGACTCGTGACGTCTTCATGAAATCATTATCAGAAACAAATATTATACCAAGTGATATTAGAAAAAATTTTAATAAACATGTTTTCGCACATATCAATGATATTTACTCTGTTAATAGAAGATTTTTGGAAGCATTAACTGAAAGACAAAAATTAAGTCCCGTTGTATCGGGTATAGGTGATATTTTTTTAAGATTTATACCATTTTTTGAACCATTCGTATCATACGTTGCATCAAGACCATATGCTAAGTATTTAATTGAAACGCAAAGATCTGTAAATCCATATTTCGCACGTTTCGATGATGATATGATGAATTCATCCATTAGACATGGTATTGATTCATTTTTATCACAAGGTGTCTCTAGACCAGGTAGATATATGTTATTAGTAAGAGAAATTATGAAATCTACTGATCCTGAAACTAACAAAAAAGAATTAGATAACTTGGAGAGAGTAATGGAATTATTACGTGATTTTATGAAACGTATTGATAAGGCAAGTGGTGCCGCACAGGATAGACATGATGTTAAATTATTGAAACAAAAAATTCTTTTCAAAAATGAATATGTTAATATGGGATTAAATGATGAAAAACGTAAGATTAAACATGAAGGCGTACTTTCACGTAAAGAAATCACCAAGTCTGATAATAATACGATGGGTGATATTCAATTTTATTTACTGGATAATATGCTTTTATTTCTAAAGGCCAAATCTGTTAATAAATGGCATCAACATAAAGTTTTCCAAAGACCAATACCTTTACCATTATTATTCGCATGTCCATCAGAAGATATGCCATCTTTAAGACGATATATTGGTCAATCACCTGATTGTTCAGGTTCTGTTATTAAACCAGAATATAGTACCGCAAACCCACGTAACGCCATAACATTTTTATTTTATGGTGCAAAGCAAAGATATCAAGTGACACTTTATGCAATACAATTAGCCGCTTTACAAACTTTACTTGAAAAAATTAAACAAGAACAACAACGCATCTTAAATGAAACAAGTATGATTAATATTACCAAGATAACCGACAAATTTTTCGATTATAATAATAAGATTAATAGTGTTAGTACTTGTGACGGTGGTCGTAAATTATTGATTGCAACTAATTCTGGTCTCTATATCAGTAATATTAAGAAACAACAAAATGAACAAACTAAGAAGACATATACAGTTTTTTCATCACCAGAACAATTAATTCAAAGAAGTAATATTCAACAAGTGGCAGTATTAGATGAATTTCAATCTATGTTATTATTAGTAGATAAAAAACTTTACACATGCCCTTTATCAATAATTAATGTAGAAAATAATGGCACTTCATATTTCAAGAAACATGCAAAAGATTTAGTCAATCATGTCAACTTTTTTTCAGAAGGTGATTGTAATGGTAAAAGACTTATTGTTACTGCACATAGTTCCTCCCATTCGATTAAATTTTTCGAACTAGAACCACCTAATAATGGCAATAATAGTAGTAGCACAAATAATAAGAAAAACATGAAGAAAAGAATCACTGAAGTTGTTTTCGATTCAGAACCAGTATCTATTTCATTTTTAAAGGCAAATTTATGTATTGGTTGTAAGAAAGGTTTCCAAATTGTCAGTATATCCCAAAATGCACATGAATCTTTATTAGATCCAGCAGATACATCATTGGATTTTGCCCTTAAGGATATCCTGAAACCCATGGCGATTTACCGCGTTGGTAATAGTTTCCTGCTTTGTTACACTGAATTTGCATTTTGCGTGAACAATCAAGGTTGGCGTAAGAAGGATTCATTGATTATTCATTGGGAAGGTGAACCACAAAAATTCGCTATTTGGTATCCATACATTCTAGCGTTCGATCCGAATTTTATTGAAATTAGAAATATAGATACAGGTGCTCTGGTACGTTGTATCATAGGTGAAAAGATAAGATTATTGCAGACTAACACGCAACAGATAGTTTATGCCTATGAGGACAACCGTGGTTATGATACTGTGGTTTCGCTAGACTTCTGGGGTTAGTTTCAACACTGTTCATAATTAGACACCCTGTTGGCTATCAGACTGTGAATATGAAGTCCTTCTTGCACCTGCAGTGGTCCCCCTGGGCATCATTACGGGACCCCATGGCCCATCGTCTTGGGCCTTACAAGCTGCGTTACCCCGCCACCTCTTTTTTTTCAACAAATGCCAAAAATTCGAACATTTCGAATTGACAGAATAGGAAGAGCTAACAGATCTCGAAGCAGAGTTCATCGTTGTTTGCAGCATGTCCAGTGAGAACATCACACGTTTGAACAACGTACTCTTAGATAACACCAAGCTAATTATTAATATTTACCCAGTTTCTTGGGATCATCCCTTTGGTATAGAATTGTGGTCCGTATTCTCACAATGTTTCGAAAAAATTATTGGGTATGCTGCTGACGACTTCATATTTATCTATGACAAGACTAGATTGGCTAACGGTTATCATGCCGTAGGGATTGTCTTGATATATTACCTTTTCGTTTTCGGTGGCCAATATGCCATGAAAAAATGGCATCTACCTTCAATAAAATCCACCCCAATGTTTCAAATACATAATCTATTCTTAAGTTTAGTATCTTTGATCCTTTTATCACTTTTAATGGAACAGATTATACCCATGATTTATCATCATGGGTTTTTTTGGTCCATTTGTTCAGTTGAGGCATTTTCACCAAAATTAATCACATTATATTACTTGAACTATTTGGTTAAATACATGGAACTAATAGATACTGTATATTTGGTTTTGAAAAAGAAAAGACTAATCTTTGTACACACTTATCACCACGGTGCTACTGTCTTACTTTGTTATACACAACTAATGGGTCATACTTCAGTAGAATGGATTCCAATCGGTTTGAACTTATTCGTTCATGTTATAATGTATTATTATTATTTCTTAAGCTCTTGTGGTATTAGAGTTAGCTGGAAACGTTGGGTTACTAGATTACAAATAATTCAATTCATCTTGGACGTCATTGCCGTCTATTTTGCCACATATTCTTATTATGCACATGAATACTTTAATGGTATACTACCGAATTTGGGCAGTTGCTATTTAACACAAGAAGCAGCTGCATATGGATACCTTATCTTAACATCATATTTAGTTTTGTTCATGTTACTGTATATGGGCTTATTTTCAAGCAGTAATGGGAAAAAAATTCGTACAAAGAGGAGCAAGCATTCCAAATCAAAGAATCATAACAAGACAACGAAACAAATCAACAAAAAATTATAAAATTAATGATCAAAATTGATAGCATTTTTACCAACTAAAATAAAATATTTCTCTTTTTTTATACACACACATACACATATATACATTATATATATAATTAGAAACAAAAAAAAAAAGGTTAAGGTTTTTTACAAACACAATGCAATGATTCTTTTCATTTTCGTGAATTTTATTGTGATATAGCACATAATTGTTTCAAATCTAGCTTACTCAATTGATCTACGTTGATATTAAATTGAGCATTGAACACTTTAATCAAAAGACTCTTTTCAATCAATGAATCATCAATGACAACATTTTTCTCATTCAAATGAACATATTCATGACGACACGACGTCATACTTTCATTAAACAGAATTTTAGTCATTATCTTAAATAACAACCCTGTATCCTCTGTAATGTAACGAACAAGAAAATCAGAACCCAGTGGTAAATGTATTTGTTCAAATTCTTCACATGGTGTTAAAAAATCTCTTGCGCCAACTTTCCGATATTTACCATTAGAAATTTCATAGTCATATTTCAGTAGAAATGCATCCTGTAATTTGTCATATTCTGAATTGAGAGTCTTTATATAATGCTGAATATTACCTTTCAATTCTTCAATCATTATGTTCTTGATAGCTAAATGGAATAATTTTTTGTTATCGCTTGAATTTTCAGGATGCTTTATAGCACCAAACTCCATGAAAGGTAATCCAGTCATTAATGCATTAGTATAACCAACTTCATCTTCATCATTGTTGTAAAAGGTGTCAGACTCCATGAAATCTGAATCTAAATCGTCAATAGTTGATCCTTTAAAACTTGAATTATCAAAACTATCAGAATATTCATTTTCAGTGGTTCTACAATCCATCTTGATAAACTTTGATAATATTTTCACTGATAACATGGCAACTTTATCACCAATATCCCAGATTGATTTTTCGTAGAATAAGTTCCTTAATATTTTTTTAGATCTTATAGTATATGGAGTTAAAAATGATCCTATCTTAACTGAATTAATGGAAATTAATTGTGTCTTTATATTTTCTAGTTTTGCTAAAAACATTGCAAAAGATGATGCATACCTAGACTGCTCAATATCTTTTAAAATTTGTGATACTTGTATTTCAATGAATTCGTAAACTACTAATCCGAACATGTACTTAGTGCTATTAGATCCACTAAACAATTCTAAAAAATTGAATATACTACGTAAAAGTTTGACTAGATGGGAAATAACTCTGAAATCTACTTTAGTGAATCTTTCATTAGTTAAAATTGGGTTTATTTCTAGTACTACCTCTTCCAGTTTTTCAAAGTTTTGCAGGAAGTCAATAGCAGATGACGGAAATCTTTTATCAAACTCTGTCAATTTCTGAGGTTGAATATTATGTTTCTTACAAGCATGTATAAACTGATGTTGCTGTCTTGAATTGTTATTTATTTCTCGGATAAAGATATTAATCTTACCCCAAATTGAGGAATATATATCAACTTTTGTTAAATCGATGGCATGATCGATTAAATGAACACGATTGGTGTTATTTTTTATTTCTGGAATATTATTATCATTATCATTATCATTATCATTATCATTATCATTATCATTATCATTATCATTATCATTATCATTATCATTAGCATTATTATTATTAGTAGGAGTACTGAAAACACTGTACTCGTTGTTCTCAACATGGCAAGTGTCAGTTTCAACAGATGCAAGAGTACGGTCACTTATAATGAATGAATTATTTATCATAGGTTGTGATTGTGTCAATAGTTGCGGTATAGGACAACCGAAAAGCATGACAGTCAAATCAGATAAATATTGAGCAAAACAGGGTTGAATTTCAATATCTAATTTCTCACTAGGATTATAGCGATCATCATCATCGTCAATATGTTTAAGCAGACCTTTCATGGTAAACTGTAATTCATCGAGTAGATTATAATCTGGTATAGTGATGGAAACGATGAGATTCTTTAAGATAGGATATTTCTGGAAAAACTCTTCAAATCTTTCAATAATGAATCTTGTACTGATTTGGAATCTGGTGCTAAACTTTTTACCTGATGTTTTAGAGTTTTTCAATTTATAAATATACAACGGTACGGTCTTTTGTAAAAAATTATAATTATCATGAAATTGTAAAGATATGATGAAAAATTCACTTCTCCAAATTCGGTAAGATAATGAATAGAGTGTTGTATCATTTAAAAAATTTAGTTTATCAAATAATATATCCGTTAGCATAGTAAATACCCCAGCATTATTGTCAACATCATTAAACTCGAAGTTATCTTTAATATTGTTGAACGAGCTTAATTTATCACTAAACTCTGAACTATCAAATGTTAAAGGTAGGGCCCAAGTAAAACTGTTATCTATCAAAGATCTTAAATCAGCAGCTATTTGATTTATGACCATCAGCACATTTTCTGAAGTTAATTGTTTATAGTTTGGTAGTAGATCTAAGATAATATTGATTGCAAAAGTATCTGTCAAGGATAATGATAAATTTTGAGAAACCATAGTAATTGCTGCTAATCGAATATTAGAAATTGTATTATCTAAATTGTAGTTTTCTTCTTCATCACTATCTGAATTAGTTAAAAAATCCAATTCCAAGTTATTAATTTCTTCAAAAAATGTTAGATCAAATTTATTAGTTAATTTTTCTCTGTATATGGAAGAATCGTCTGTAATTTTGAAATTTTTTGGTGTTAATAATAGTTTATTACGATTTACAATTTGATAATAGTTGATTATATTGATAAATCCATGTTTAATTTTTAGATGTGATTGCAAACTCTTCAGCAGTGGTATACTTTTCACTTTGTCCTTTATAATAATTTCGTGACAATGTTTACATTTTGCCAAGGTCAATTCTCTATCTGCGGTTAAGAAATGTGACCAAGTATTTGTATACTCGTTTCGATCAAGTGAATATGATAATTGGGTTCTCCTCTTCTTGCCAATTCTGAAAAGTTTATTTTGCTTAGAAGATTTCGTAGCTCTGTTGTTTAGTTCTTGAAAATATTGTGAATTTCTCTGGTAAAATTGCAAAGGAACCCATTTCACGCCATTTTGGAAGTATTCTTCGTTAGCGGCATTCAATTGTGTATCCTTGGCTAAAGTAGACGGGTTTAGGGGTGTTGACGCGGTCATTTACGTCTGTTTTATTGTGCAAATTCCATGAAAAGACCTGATTTTGCATCTGAGAAAATTGAAAAATCTCGAATTCCAAGATTTTTTGAGGATTGGAAATGAGATGCGTTCAGGGTTGGAAACTTTTGAGGTTTGCAACATGTCCAGGTCCCAGCGTCCACGGTTAGGGTTTTGCCATTATGGTCCCACTGCCACAGCCAACGAGTTTATGAAGAAATGGGTAGGTTAATATAAATGTAAATGTAAATATAAATATATCAACTATGTATATATAAGATTCTTGTGATAAGCAGTTGGGTTATTTTGATTCTTCAGTGGTTTCAGTATCGACTTTTCCATCCGGATAAGATTTTTCAGTTTCAACATCATCAGTGTCATCAACGGCAGAAGTATTATTAGTTTCAGAATCCTTTGGTTTCGTTAAGATTGGCATATTTTTCCTATGACCTGTGAAGGATCTTGATCTTTGACCAGTACCACTAAAATTTTTCGATTTAGTAGCTTCTCTTTGAAGGTCATATTGTTTCTTTGACATAATATTTAATCTTTTATTCTTGAATGACAAGATTTCTTTATCATGATCATTTTCATCATTACTATATTTTTTAATAAATTCCATACAGTTTTCTTCATTATTGAATTCAACCTTGACCATACCGTGGAATCTTTTCCATTTATCCCTCTTGAAACGAATTTGGACAATATTTTCATTAATTTTATTTAAGAAATCTTCTAATTCTTCTTGTAAAACATGTATCTTTTCATTTTTAAAGTCAAATGGTACATTACATAACATCAAAGTTCTCTTATCTTGCTCTAATCTTAATTCCTTTGTTGTTGAAAACTGTAATGGCTCCTTACGTCTTACATTTTCACCATCATCAGAAACTTGTAAAATGTTAGAACTTTTCAAAATTTCGACAACTTTATCCATTGGTCTGTATTTCTTCATTCTATTGAATGTAGCAATAGTGGAGATTGGTACCCAGCCATCATTTTGTTCCGCCGTAGTCTTTAAAAATTTATCATAAGGGAAGTTGAACTCAGAGAAATAAAATTCCACTTGTTTCAAACATTGTTTAGTGGTATCAGAATCAAATTCTACGATAGAGTTACGACGAGACATTTTTTCAATGGCGGGAGTGGATAGACAATGCTATGACAACACAAAGGTTTCCTCACTTGTTATTGCGATTCTTGATCTGGTTTGGTGCGATGCCTTGGAAAACTTTTTTATCGTTTTCTACGTCCCTGGTAATCTTTCATGGTTGGCCGCCTACGCGTGGGCGGAGAAAGAGTTGGATTTCTGCCTAGCGGCTGGGAAGGAGTTTCTGCCTAAGGCATTTTGTCTGCACTGAAAGTGCCGTCTGTGTGTGTGTTGTCTAGAGGAAGAAAAAGGGCCCTCTCCTATTACATAGTACCGATCCCCTCAATGTGTCGACTTTTTGCACACAAGTCACAGGGCTAAACTTGGTATGGCTGAAGACCCACTACACTGAGAAGCTCCTCTCTGGTCTGCACTTGGACCCTGGGGATGCAGAAATCCACTGACAACCCCCGCAGTGGAAATTTTCGTGTTGTTTTCAGCCGGACCACGTGACAACAAAACACGAGACCAGAATTAGGGCGTTTTTCCAGTAGACTCAGGGCTCTGTTTTCTAGGGCAAAACTCAACAGTTTCCGGAAGCCCTAACGATCTTTCCGACCAAAACAACGACAAAGCAGTCGACGAGACAACTGGCAACAAGTCGCTACCGCAACACATGAACAGTTTCCTTTATTACATCCGCCTTGTCTGGTGGGCATTGCTACTTCTAGTCAGTGCCATCTATGGTGTTCTCGTATCCATCATCTGTACCCTCATTGGTAAGCAATACATGGCTCAATACTTGACAGCTAGGTTTTATTATTATGTCATGTACTGGCTAATGGGGATTGAAATTGAAGTTATCGATGAATCTAACCTGGATGGTAAACCATTTATTGCCATCTCTAATCATCAAAGTGCATTGGATATATTAATCCTTGGTAGAATGTTTCCAGTAGGTTGTACCGTCACAGCGAAGAGATCATTACAATATGTTCCATTCTTAGGTTGGTTCATGTCGTTAAGTGGTACTTATTTCTTAGATCGTTCTGATAGAACTAGCAGTGTGAAGACTCTCAATAACGGTTTGAAAATGGTGAAAGAACACAAGAGAGCTCTATGGATTTTCCCTGAAGGTACAAGATCTTATTCCACTGAATTAGACATCTTACCGTTGAAGAAAGGTGCATTCCATTTAGCGCAACAAGGTAGTATTCCAATTGTTCCTGTTGTAGTATCCAATACAAGCACCATCTTCCATCCAAATTGGAAGGTTTTTAACAGAGGTAAAATCATCATCAAAGTTTTAAAACCTGTTCCGACTGATACTTTAACTAAAGATGATATTACATCATTTAGTGAAAAAATAAGAGATACTATGATTGAAGAATTAAAGCAAATCGGTTATTCTCAATATAAATTAGATACTAATTTACCACCGATTACTGAATTCAAGAAGGACAAATAAATTTAGCAGACTTGATAGATATCATAAAATCGTCAATTTTTTTTTTCATGAACTTGTGCATATATTTATATATAAATATATATTTTCCCAACTAGTATTCTTGTTCTTCTTTTTCAACAGTTTTTTCTCATATCAAGCTTCCTTTATAATTTACCAATATGTTTCAAATATAGATCAACATCTCTACAACAACCAATCCAAACGGAAGTACGATCATGAATATGAGTTGGTGTTAAATCCAAAATACGTTCACCTTTATCATTAACAGCTTTACCACCAGCTTGTTCTATTAAGAACGCCATTGGGAAACCTTCATATAAAGTTCTCAACTTACCATCGGGGGCACCTTTATAACCTGGATATGAATAAATACCGCCATATAGTAAAGTTCTATGCATATCAGCTACCATTGAACCAATATAACGACTTGTGTATGGTTTAGCAATTTCTTTACCATTAGAATCTACTTCTGGTGTTTTCAATTTATTAATAAACGATTTCACTGAATCATTCCAATAGAAATAATTACCTTCATTAATAGAATATATTCTCTTACCTTGTTCTGGAATCTTTAGGTTTGGTGTAGTTAAGATAAATTCACCTAAATTGGTATCTAATGTAAATCCGTGTACACCTTGACCAAAAGTTAATAATAAATGGGTTGAAGCACCATACATGGCATAACATGCTGCCACCATTTCACGACCACATCTTAATACATGATCCTCTACGGTCTTATCATCATTTGGATCGGGCAATAATCTAAATACGGACACAATGGTACCAACAGCTACCCCAGCGTCTAAATTTGAGGAACCATCAATTGGATCACAACAAATAACGTAACTGGACCCATCAGCAGTTTCAAATTTTAGAACTTCATCTTGTTCTTCACTAACTAAATATTTAACAATACCACTTGATTCCATCGTATTAATGAAAATTTCATCACCCATAACATCTAATTTTTTCTGTTGATCACCTGTAGCATTTTCTGTACCAAATAACCCAGTTAAATTAATCAACACTGATCTTCTGATTGTGTGTGAAATAAATTTGAATGCGAATTGCAAGGCGTTTAGCACTAGTGTGAAGTCACCATTAGCATTATGACATTTTTTCTGATTCTCTATGATGAATCTTGGTAAGGATACAATATTAGTATCGATCTTGTCTGCTACAGTGTCACTATATTTTTCTTGAGGCATTGATGTTTATCTCTTGTATTATATATATATAAGGTAGTAGTTTTGCTTGAGTTAAGGCACTTGTCGATAACTCAAATTTGTTCAATTGAGTTGGAAATAGCGATGGTGCCTAGAGAGCAGAATGAGGGAAAGTTTACGGTATTTATAGCCAAGAGTAAGCCAATGCGAGATAGTTTCATCGATGATATGTACCCCTTTTCGAGTACTTGACGGTGACATAGCCGAGAGAGTACTGGGCAGTATGTGGTAGCACATACGCTACGGAGCAGTGTCTGTACCTGAAGCCAGGGCTTCACAGCATGCCCCTAACTCCTATTAAAGGGAAAACGGGACACAATTTATCTGCGACAAGCGTGATTTACTGTCCATTTCCCACTGCGGACAGAAATGCCCCTGCAGCCAGGCAGAGGTCTTGCCTGGCTGCACAGAGGGAGCTGGGCGGGACGGACCGAGGTGGACCGGCAATGCCGTGGAAAAACGGAAGCCGCCAGGCGGAAACGCAAATTTCTACACGGAGGGAACCACCACCGAGACGACGTGACGAGAAGCAGCAGCAGCAGCAGCGATGACCCACAGAAGAGACGCCAACAAGAAGGGCAAGAAGAACACACGTTTCAACGAACCACAGGTGAAGGAGTTTATGCAACAACTGTTTGAACGCCAGTCCAGTTTGCCCTTGACCCGCTACAATGAGCTGGACAACTTCGATCAGTGGGTGACACAGACCAAACACGGCAAGAAGAAGTTCGGTTTCTTGAACGACGTGTACAGAGAGCTCAATGTATAATTTTGGTGGTGTTAGGGCAGTATATAAAGGGTGTGTAGTTGTATATAGCCGCATTAATAAAAAGAATCTGTTGACGATGACTTAAGAAGCCCCAAAACCATGGACAAGGAGCCATTACACACAACTGCTTTGCAGGCCAAGCCACAAGGAAGCTGTCCCATCGCTTCCATGCCAGACAGGGTTTGGAACCACATTGTCTTTTTACAGAGTCAGGTTTGGACTGCATGAGTCATTCTTTAATTTATTACATTCCTCTTTCTTATATACCACTTCCACAGCGAGTATACATATAACAAACTACACCAATTTGCATTATAACATAGCTACAGAGGTATCCCACAAGATATCCAACACTCATCCATGGCCCTATCGAGACTAGAACATATATTGTCATATCATTCAAGATGGCTTCTCCCCAAGTTGCTAAATGACCGCAAATCGCAGCAGTTGGCCTATTTCTTATCACTGATAAGTGCTCTCACGTCAGGTTTCTTATCCCTCATCTCTCTCTATTCAATAACATGGCTGAATAAACTACACTACACTTCCATGGACATCAACACAATTGGCTCCGTGGTAAATTTTACCGCTTACATATCACCGCCGTTACTGGGATTAATAGCCAACAGATACGGTCCCATAACGTTAGGTATGGGTGCCATTCTAGGTTTCATACCAAGTTACTACTATCTATCCTTCACTTTCACTAACTGGGTCACTATAAGAGGTAATTGCATAGCGTTTGCCATTATCGGTATTTGTACTAGTGCCCTTTATTTCAGTGCTTTATTAACTTGTACTAAGTTATATCCAAGAAGGAAAATACTTTGCATCTCATTACCTACTACTTGTATCGGATTATCTGGATTAGTTGGTTCACAGATATTAAATCTCGATTGGTTTTGGTTTGTCCACGAGCAGCAATTCAAACTATTGAACTTACCTAGAGTTTTCCGTTGTTTAATGTGGTTATATGTTGGCGTGGGTATAACTGCTTGGATCGCTACAAGTACAGTATCAATTATGGAATATCAAGAAGAATTGGAAAATACTAAAAAACAATTGGATCAATTAACTATACCTGATCAAGCGCTTAATCTTGAAACTATACCATTATTGAGAAATAATAAGAATAGGAACAATAACGATAACAGTAATAGTAATGAAAGTATGGGAGGATTTGATGATGACCACTTGACAAATGGTAAAGAAATACCTGATAATGAAAACGTTAACGTATTATATGAATACAGTTTCTACGTTTATGGTATTATAATGTTACTAACTTTAGGTCCATTAGAAATGTTTGTCACTGATATGAACTCTTTGAAACAGTTAATCAACAACGATATTAATTCCAATACAATTGTATCAATGTTTGCCATATTTTCTACATTTGCTAGAATATTAATGGGTATTATATCAGATTATATTATAAATAATAAGAAATCAATGAAAATAGTTTTAATACCATTAATTACTATTGCTTTATTTTCACAACTATTAATTTTAATTTGTATTCAAGATTGGTCAATTTTTAATGTAAATTTTAAGTATGATAAAAAAAATTTAACAATATTAATATCATCAATAATTGGATTCAATTATGGTTCATTTTACACAATTTATCCAACTTTAACGATTTTTAGATGGGGTAATAAACAATTTAGTAAGAATTATGGTTTATTAATGATTGCACCAGCATTAGGTTCTGCTATGTCATGTTTACAGTATGCGAAAATTTTCGATTCACATTGTATTTTGAATAACAGTTTGAGTACATGTATTCAATCTGTTTATATTGTAACTAGTTTACAAATATTTATTGCATTAATTTTGTCATGTTTCTTATTTAAGATGTGGAAAACTGTTTGAACTGTTCTATGCTTACGTCAGATACCTTTTTCATTTTTATGTAATACAAGAGCATTACGTAACGCAAATAAAAAGTCCCTTACATCATTACGTAATTCAGTTTGTTCAAAAAAAAGAGTCAAAATTTTAGAAGGTATTAAAACAAATTAAAAAATTGGAATAACGTCGATCCCAATAGCTTGTCCCATGATGACGTTCTCGATTCGGGCGAAATAATTGGATTAGTTTTGCCGAAAAGAAAATGCCACATTTTTCATTTTTATAACCAAGACTAGCAACATTATAGACAAAAACATAACTGCTTGCCAAGTAAGCAAAGGCAAGACAAACAGACAATTCCAATTTGATAGTTGTCCACAAGAAAGAAAAGCAATTTTTACCAATCAAAGCAACAAATTTGTTCTTGATTGCTAGATTTGCAAATATTTGAAATTTTTCCCGTAATACCGTAACAACACTACCAAAAAGTCTGCTCGATTGTACAAAATAACCCTCCCTACGCGAAATTTTACCTGAATTTGTTTCATGTAGACATTCTGAAAAAAAAAACACTTCCATCGACGCGTACTCACTACGCGTATCTGAAATGTATGGACAAATTTTAAAAAGAAACCACAGAAAATCAAGCACAACTAAAAAAGAAACGGAAAAATGACACGTCAATGGCTTCCCTTGCCTTCACTACTCTTTTGGTATTGTACACCGCTTCCACCGACTTACCTGCGCAATTACCCAATGCGCAACCCTCGAGACACGTGTAAAACGAGATTAGCTGTATCAACTGCAAAAGCAAACAAACTGAAAAATTCCAGTCTGCAATTTAAGCACAATATGAACAAAAGAAAAAAAAAAGAAACACGAATTGTTTAGCTGCGCATTGTTAAAACCAAAAAATATTTTTCATTTCGAGAACTTTTTCTCTTTTTCTCTTTTTTCAGAAACAATATTGCGTGTCATCTTTGGAAAAAATATATTATAAAAGGTCAAATAACCTGTATTGTATTTGGCAATTAGCATTTGTATTTATGTCTTAGTTTTATTCTTGTTCTTCTTTCTATCCTTCTTTCTTTTTTAGTTTTCAGCTCTCTGAATACATTTGTCTTTACAATTATATACAACTAACATTTTATAATACATTACACAAAAAAATGAAAGGTTTAATTTTAGTAGGTGGTTATGGTACCAGATTAAGACCATTAACTTTAACTGTTCCAAAACCATTAGTGGAATTTGCTAACAGACCAATGATTTTACATCAAATTGAAGCATTAGCTTCAGCTGGTGTCACCGATATCGTTCTTGCCGTTAATTACAGACCAGAAGTTATGGTGGAAACTTTACAAAAATATGAAAAGGAATATGGTGTCTCTATTACTTTCTCCGTCGAAGAAGAACCATTAGATACTGCTGGTCCATTAAAATTAGCTGAAAAAATCTTAAGAAAGGATGATTCCCCATTCTTCGTCTTAAATTCTGATGTTATTTGTGAATATCCATTTAAACAATTAGCTGATTACCATAAGGCAACTGGTGGTAAAGCTACTGTTGTGGCCACTAAAGTCGATGAACCATCTAAATACGGTGTTATTGTTCATGATATTGCTACTCCAAACTTAATTGACAGATTCGTTGAAAAACCAGTTGAATTCGTTGGTAACAGAATTAATGCCGGTTTATATATCTTTAACCCAGAAGTTATTGATTTAATTGACATGAAACCAACTTCTATGGAAAAAGAAGTTTTCCCACAATTAGTTGAACAAAAAGCTTTATATTCATTCGATTTAGAAGGTTTCTGGATGGATGTCGGTCAACCAAAGGATTTCTTATCTGGTACTGTATTATACTTAAACTCCTTAAATAAGAAAAAATCTGATAAATTAGCTCATGGTGAAAATATCGTTGGTAATGCCTTAATTGATCCATCTGCTAAAATTGCACCAAGTGCTAAAATCGGTCCTGATGTGGTCATTGGTCCAAACGTTACCATCGGTGAAGGTGTTAGAATTACTAGATCTGTTGTCTTAGGTAATTCTACCATTCAAGCTCATTCTTTAGTTAAATCTACTATTGTCGGCTGGAACTCTACTGTTGGTAAATGGTGTAGATTAGAAGGTGTCACTGTTTTAGGTGACGATGTTAACGTTAAGGACGAAGTCTACATTAACGGTGGTAAGGTCTTACCCCACAAATCTATCTCCGCTAACGTTCCACAAGAAGCTATTATTATGTAATTTATCTTTAATAATTTGTTTATGAAAATTATGATCTTTTTATATATTATTGTAATATTTTAGTCTAATAAAAATAAGAAAGTATTTAATCTGAGTCAAATAAACGAAAAACTTTGATTGAACTCAAAGAATGATTAATGCATATGAAATTTTATTTCTTAAGGATGCTAGATCGGTGAGTATATATTTCTCAATATGTAAATATAATTATTTTCTTATTGAAGGTTTATATGACGTTATTTTTATCAGTTTCTATGGATTCATGTCGATTTTGTTGTTCTTCCAAGGTCTTCAGTATTACATCTAGGGATTCATCAATTTCACCAATGTCCAAATCAGTACCCTCACTAATCATCTTACGATATTTATGAATGTTATTTCTGTGCTCATAGAATTTAATCATATGTTTAATGATCGATTTCCTCTTGAATTGTAATAACGTCAGTTCAACTAATCGTCTCAACCCAACATCAAGCATTTTTTCATCCTCATCAGGGTATTCGTCTGCATCTTGGTCATCATCAGTTGGATCATCATTATTATTTTCATTATTAGTAGTATCTCTATCACTTTTAGTTTTGATTTCTTTCTGGGCAATAAATCTTTCCAATTGATATCTTTGTCTCTTTTCAATTCTATAACGTAGTTGTCTCTTTAATTTATTTGATTTATGCGTTAACAATTGTACTTCTTGATCACGGTCTTTGATGGCCTGGTCAATTTCATCCCCAGTACAACTACATATCTCCATTATCTTTTTCTGTATCTGTGAAGTATTATTTTGTAAACTAGTAATATTAGTTTCTATTTTCTTGACTTCATCATTATTTTTTTGGAAGACGGCATTGAATTTATCTGACAAATCTCTCATAGATTGAACTATAGTTGGTATACTACGAACCAATGTTGTTGCTGCTTGTGATGGATAGATTATAAAATCATTAGGTGATAAATAATTTTCATCCAAGAGAAATTCTTTATGATTTAAATTAGCTTGATTAGTATTAGTATTATTGATTTGACTAGTAGGACTAAAATTATTATCCTGATTATCATTATTTTTGATATTTTCATTATGAATATTATTATTTGTATTAATATTTTTTGTATCATTATGATTGCTTTTTTTATCGTTTTCTTGATGTAAAGTATTATTTACAGTTTCATGAGTCGTATTTTCAATAATTTGAGAAGTGTTTAAATTTGATAACTGATTTTCGAAATTTTTGCTAAACAATTCATTTGGTGTTTCATTTTGTTTGTTTGAAATAGTACTCAACGCACCATTATGTGTGAGAATATCAAAAAAAGTTCGATCACCATTTCTTGCGGCAAGATGTAACGGAGTATCACCATTAATATCTTGTGCATTCAATAAACTTTCAATCCGATACTGTGGTATAAAGTCTTTGATCTTAGATAGGATGATACCTAAATAGTACATTGCAGATGGTGTAGTAGATTTACGTTTCACTATCAAATGAATAACAGATTGCATATTTGAATCTATATCAAAGATGCTATCATGCAAAAGTTGGAAAATTCTCGTAAAAGTTCTCTTTGTATAAGAGTTGTGAAACATTGCACTTCTCATCAAGGGCGTTTGGCCCAAGGCATTTAGAGATCTTGTACTGGTACCAACATTGTAAAGCGCCTCAATGATTGGTAAATTACCCATAGAACATGCCCAATGGAATGCTGTGTGTAATTCTGGATCAATTGGTACATCAATATACGGTACAGAGTTTGATGGTGGTTCTAATAGTTCTTGTGGGACAGTTTTATTATTTTTATGTTCATTCGATATAAAGTAGTCAACTAATTTAGTAAGATATGAATTAATCTTATCATTAATATCTGATGTAATTGGCCTATCATGATTAGTATTGTTGCTATTATTGTGTATGTTAGTATTATGACCATTACTATTATTATCATTGCTTACGTTTTCACCAAAATTAGTATTAGAATAGTTAATATTACCATTGATATTGGTGTTGTTAATGGTGGTATGTTGGTTGTTGATACCACTATTATATCTCGGTATACCAGATACTATGGGTGATGTTCCAATTTGATCAAATCTTTGATTATCAAATGGTAAAGGATCCGAAAATTCATTTGTTAAAGAAGGAGATGACATAATCGAAGAGTGTCTTGATTGTTGTGTACTACGTGTTATGATATGAGTATCATCCTTCAAAACAGTTGGTTCAATATCACTAGAAAGACCGTCATCGATATCAATCTCTTTAAAATGCGGTAAAACCTTTTGTAACTGTGATGTTGTTAAATGATTATTTCTATTAATAACGCTAAAGGGCTGCTGCTGTTGTATTTGCAAATGTTGTTGTTGGTTTTGTTGTTGGTTTTGTTGCTGATAATTTACTTGCTGCTGAACATTGGACATGTAAGGGGAAGAGGATGATGATCGTTGAGAAGGCAAAGGATCTAAATTTGGTTTATTTTGAGATCTTAACGTAACAGTTGTGGTAGAAGTTGGAGGAAGTGAAGGTTTCGAGAATGCAATATCACTTTGTGATCTAGAGACGCCAACACCTAATTTACGTCTAACTTTGTTTGCCAATGGAGGTCTGCCTCTTCTTCTAGTCACCACAGGATTAACTACCGCAGGAATTAAGCTCGAATTTTGTGCAGAAGCTGGGTCAGTTGAGTCATTATCCCAACTTTGAGAATTAGCGCTATTAGTATTTTTACCTGCAGTAACCGTATTTGAATTTGTTGACCTTCTTGTGTTTCTTGTTGTGGTTTTATCCGTCAAAGCTGACATCGAGGCACTTTTGGTTGCCTTTTTCCTACTATCCAATTTGGAAGCGTGATGATGCTTTGGTGCTAGAGGTGGTTCTTCAGCGCCCTCTACATAAGTGAAGTCAAATAATGATTTCAATTCACCATAAACGTCAAATTTTTGCGCTAATTTGATACCAACATCAACAGGTACCCAAGTACCTTGATATTTACCAAACCCACCTTGTACTTTTTCATGAATCTCTTTCAAGATCTCTTTATCCAAGATTCTTGTTCTTTTTGCTTTGGGGAAATTAGCGGCTTTTAAAATGTGCGTGGCATTAACCCAATTGTCCTTCTTTCTTTTCATGACAGACCCTGTCGGGTGAAGAAACTCGTATACCTCAATGCCGGAGTAGCGAGCGGAGTAGATTTGGTCAGCCATCGCCGTGTGTGCACTCAATGATCAATGGCTGTTTATCACATTTGTTAACTTTTTCCAAAACATATCAGATCCAGGTTACCCGAATTCGTGAAATTTTTCGAATCCCAAACGGCTAGCGATGACCTGCAGCACTTCCTACGGCCGTTTCTTTGCGATCCAACAGTGACAGCTGCTTGAGGGTCACGTCGTCTACTTCCACAGCGGCAAATGGTGTTCTACTCTCTACTCTAGCCCCAGCAAAATGTCTCTCTATCAGCTGGGCCAGCACTGGAGCAAAAGTCCACTTGTTCCCCTTCTGCGGTAATTGAAACTCCAATAGGTCTGGCGAATCGCTATAAAAATTATGGTCCGCGTAGGGAATCAATACCAACTGTGAAGTACTATCAAACAGCTCCCTGTATGCTTTGCCTTCCATATATGTAACAACTGTGTCCTGCATCCCATATATTAAGAGTATTTGCGTTCTATTATCGATATTGGAAAATTTTGTCACATCGGCATCATAGGCAATACTAAACAGTTCGTTACTATTGGTCCAGTAGTTAGTGTATTTACCTCTTAGCATAATACTGCTCATAAACCCGTTATTTTTTTCCCAATCAGGATACAGTGACTGAAACCTCGACAAAACATTCACTAATTTATATCTACCGCTCAAGCCAACTAAATATGGTATAAATCCCCCTGGGTGCCTCTTAGAATACCATTCTGGCTTGCTAAAGTAACTAAAGGTTGTCAATACACCTCTAGAGTGACCAATGCAGGCAAATAATATAAGATCATAATTTAAAGATGCCCTAAATTCACCATTCTCTTGAAGACATTCAACAATTGTATCCAGATCTTCTAAGTCTTGCCCAAGGGTACGTCCCAAGTCTGTATCAAAATTTGCCTCTGAGTAACCATTGTTCCTAAAATCAAACCTTATAACTACATAGCCCATTCTACTTAGTGAGTGAGCTAATAAGGGCTGAAAAGACGCATCCTTGTGTGATAAATGGCCATGCAGCAATAGTATTACTTTAACAGGACAGTCAGGCAATTTAGCACTTTCAGGGGTGTCTGCTAGCTTGGGATGTGTCACAGTGCTGCAAAGACCATCGCCTTTATGGTAAATGTTACTCTTGATGAAATACTCGCTTTCAACAAGTCCATTGACTTCCTTATGTTGCACAAACTTGAAGTTAGTTAGGTTATCGCCCGACATGTGAAAGCTTCTAAATGTGTACCGTTCTAACTGAAAGGCCTTCAGAAGTAAGGACGTCTTCCTTTTGTGTTTTCCATTTTTAAACGTTTCTTGAAAATTTCCAATCAGCCTCTTACGCGTAATACAAAATAAAAGTATACATTTTTCTTTATGAATGTTTATATATTACTTTTATGTATGATACAGAATATCTCTTTTAGACGAGCAGATTCAGCCTTCCTCTTCTGCATCGTCGTCATCATCATCGTCTTCAGTTTCTTCTTCACTTTCCTCGTCAGATGACAGTTCCACACCAAGTTTTTCCAACTTGCTACGATATTTATTATTTTTTTCATCTAGATCAGTAACTAGCAGCATTAAATCATCTAATTCGGATTTATCATCAATAGTCTTCTTGAATTCTAAGTTTTCTTTAGTTAGTTGAGCTATTGTTTCCATCATTTCCTTACGTTCAAGTTCAAATTTTGCTTCGAGAGCTTGAATAGACTGAGTATTTTCATCATCGCTTAAATTTACCTGCACCTTCTGTCTTTCTGCTTTGATTTCGGTTAATTCTGCAAGTAGCTTAGAGTGACTTTCACTCAAATTTTTGTTTTTCTCTTCAAGAACATTTTGTTCAGAGTTTTTCAAGTCTTGCAATATTTTGGTTTCTTCCGAACGCTTGGTCTTTTCAGCCAATAACTCATCTTTCAAAGCTTTACTTTCTTCTTTGATTTTTTCCTCGAATATCTTATTAGACTCTTTAATTGCATCTAATTCTGTTTCCTTAATATTTAATTTTTCTGTCAGCTCTTTACATTTCAAATCTTGCTCACTGTGCTCGTTTTGAATGGTATCTAATTTTTTAGTTAGATTTTTAATTTCTTCCTCTTTATCCTCATTCGCGATTTGCATTTTTTCACTGTATCTTGTTAATGTATCCTTTTCCTCTTTCAAAGCTTCTATTTGACTTGCCAGTTGATCTAGTTTCAAACTGTCACTACTTGATTGCTTTGTTGATTGCTTTTGTTCCATTTCACACTGGTCAAGCTGTTTACGTAACTTTTTGTAAATCTTTTCTCCTTCAGTTACCATTTCCACTTGCTTCTTGATTTTTTCATCTTGATTTTTGATCTTCTCATTCAGTTCAGTAACTATTTCATTGAGCTTGATCCATTTAGTTTCCGACTCTGTGTTAGTAGCTTTCAATTCATTGCATGTATCCTCTAAGGAATTTTTCTCAGCAGTAATTTCTTTCAATAGTTCTTCACATTTGAGATATTTAGCTTCAAGCTCACTTAATTGAGATTGGTATTCAACGTTAGATTTTTGAAGTTTTTCATGTTCTTGACTCAATGATGACAAAGTGTCCCCACATTCTAAAAGTTCTTTCTTCTCAATTTCTAAATTTTGTTTAACAGCTAATAAAATTTCAATCTCAGAATTCTTTTCATTTAACTCAGTTTCAAGTTTCTTTATTTGCTCGTTAGTACTCTCCAAGTTCATGTTTTCTTTTTCTTTAAATGCTTTCAGTTCGTCGTGTACAGTATTTGCTTCAACTTTCAACTGTTCAATTAATAGCTGCTGTTCCTTGTTGCTTCCTTCTAACAATCCCTTTTCTGTCAGGTATTGATCCCTAGCCTCAGTAATCTGGTTTTGCAGATTTTCAATATCAAGTTTCATTTTCTCTTGGATTTTCAAATTTTCTTGGATCTTTTCTTGTAGTTCAGTACCAGAAGAGTTTAATGAATCATTAAGTTCCTCGATTTTACTTACATATTCAGCAGTTTTGGAATCATAATTTAATGATGCTTGCTCTAAGTCCGATTTTATCGATTCTAGTTTATCTTTGGTTGTATTATGATTTTTTTTTTCAGTATTCAAAGATTTCTCCAACTGTTTGATCTTTTCTGTAAAGTCATTCATAGCTGTTGAAGAATCAGCAGCTAATAGTTGTTTTTCTTTTTCATAGTCATTCAAACTCTGTTTTAGTTTCTTTTCCAAATCATTAATCCTGTTCGAGTACATTTTCTCATTGACTTCTAGATTATTCTTAACTTCATCTAATTGTTTTAGGACTGTATCCTTCTCATGATCCAGTTGGCTCATTTTCTCGCCACTTTGATCGAGTTCGGCTTTTTGTTTCATAAAATTGGAATCCAGCTTCTCGTAACTAGATTTCAGCTTTCCAATTATCTCTTCCTTTTCGGTGATATCCAATTTGGAATTTTCAAATGACTTTTCTAACTCTTTTATAAGTACTTCCTTATCCCTTTGAGTAGCTTCTAGCTTAGTTAATGAGAGTTCTTTTCCTTCTATTTCTTTTTCTAAACTCTTTATATTAGATTTACTTTCTGATAATAGAGTTTCTAATTTTTCTATCTTCGATTTGAAATTTTCTTTATCTAAAACGTTTTGTTCTGCTGATTCATTTGATTCTAGTTTGAGTGCTTCTAGCTCTGATTTTAAGTTTTGCATTACGGTTTCATTTTCGCTCAAAGAAGCTTGTTTCTTTGCTATTTCCTTATTCAGATTTTCGATATTTTCCGCATGCGTAGCTTTCATTCCATTGATTTCTTCCTGCAAGTCAGTTAAACTTTTCTCTAATTGAGCATAAGCATCTGAATTTTTTTGCAAATCAGATTCTAGCTCTTTTATGTGTTTATTTTTAACATCAATTTGTGCTTTTAGTTCTTTTTCTTTCTCTTGATACGAATTGATAGCTCTTTCATGCTTTTCAACCAAACCTGATAAAACATCTTTTTCGTCTTTATTAGTTGAGAGGTTTTTTGTCAATTCATTATATTGATCATTCAGTTCCTTCAACTTGTCCTCGGTTTCTACTAAATTCACGTTTACTTGATTCTTTTTTTCATCTATCTGTTTGATTTCCTTTTCGAGCGCATTAATTTTCTTTTGCAACTTATCATTATCAGTACTTTTTTCTTTACTTCGCTCCTTTAATTTTTCCACTAGCTTTTCTAACTCCTCTGTTTTTCCGGTAAGACTTTCAGATTTAGCATTTCCGTTTGAGATAATCTCTTCGAGTTTTGAAATTTCCAAATTTTTCTCCTTTAATTGATTCTGCAAAACAACGACAGATGCTTCTTTTTGCTTCAAATCTTCTGATAACTTTTCCATGTCACCTTTGAAATCAGAGGTTTTAATGTCGCTCTCTTTCATGGCGTCCTCCAAATCATTTTTGATTTTTTTCAATTGTTCTAGTTCTGACAAAGTAGATTCAGCACTTTCATTAAGCGTCTTTTGTTCTTGCAAAAGCATGTTGTTTTGTTTTTCAAGGTTCGAATTACTTTCCATTAGTGAAGCATTTTTTTCGTTGATTAATTCTTTTGATTTAACTAACTCAGTTTTTTGATTTTCTAAATCAGATAGTTTAGCATTCAACTCTTTCTCAGACAGTTCTAGTTTTTCAGCCTTCTCATTTAAATCCGAATACTTTTTCTCCATATCTAATATTAAATTTTGCATTTCATCCTTAGATTTCTGCAAACCTATTTTACTATCTTCGAGGGTTGAAATCGTTCCATTTAAGGCATCTTTTGATTGCTCTAACTCTTTGTTTGTCTGCTCTAATTCTTCTAAACTATTTTTCAATTCTTGTTTGGATTCTACTAAAGCCATATTTTCAGCTTCCAATTCGGAAGTCGCTTTTTTCAGTGTTTCATGTTGGTTTTCAAGTTCATTTTTTGATTTCTCTAATCTGGCTTTTGTTTCACTCAAATGCATATTATCATTTTCTAGAGCATTCTTCGCTAATTCCAGTTCTTCTACCTGTTTTTCAATTTCTATTTTAGATTTCTCTAAAGAAGCTGACGAACAATTCAGCTTTTCATTATCTTCTTGAAGCTTTTCCTTTATTTTATCAAGTTCTTGTAATCTTTTAGTTAAATCAGCAACATGATTTTCAGCTTTCTCTTTTAATCTCTGCAATTCGATGTTATTTTCTTCTAAGTCAGTCAGACGCTTCTCTAAGGCAATTTGATTGTTTTGTAATTGAACTTTAATTTTTTCTGATTCTTCATGCTGATCTTTCAGAGTTTTGTTTACAGTCTCTAGCTGATGAAAAGAGTCTTCCAATTCTTGAAGCTTTTCCTCGAGAGCCAGATTGGCCTTTTCTAATGATATGCGCAAATCATTTAACTCTCTTTCATTGGCTTCTAGCTCTGTTTTTGAGTGTTTTAGTTGTGTGTTTGATTCTGTTAATTCAGAAACATGAGATGTAAGTTTAGTATTCGATTTTTCTAGGTCTGCGTAAGAATTTGTTAATTCCGCATTTTTATCTGCTAGCTGTGATACACGATTTTCTAAGTCAGCTCTAGACTGTTGTAGCTCGTGCTTGAATTTTTCAAGTTCTTCAATTCTATCTTCAAGTTCACTTTTGGAGAGCTCAATGTCAGTGTTCGATTTTTGTAGTACATCGACACGTTCTTCTAAAGAAGTTTTAATGCTTTCTAATTTAGTCTTCTCAACGATTAATCCTTCATTCCTTTGTTTTAAAGCATTGTATAGTTGGTCAAGTTCAGTTTTAGCTTCATCAGATTTCGATAAAAGATTTTCCAAATCCAGATTTTTGGTATTAAGCGCTTTATTAGTCTCTTGTAATTCGTTGTTATGAAGTTCCAGCTTCGTTTTACTTTGCTCCAAATCGGAATTTTGCTGTTCGTATTTGGAATTGGTTTCTTCTAAAATTTTCTTTGCTTTTTCTAATTGAGCCGTCCTTTCAGTCAAATCATTGATTGTGTGTTGTAATTCAGATGCATCGTTTTCTAATGATGACTTATTTTTTTCCAAAACTTCGATCTTTTCAACGAGATCATTAATTTTTTGTTCACTTTCGCTCAATTGTTCACTTAGACTCAATTTACTGTTTTCGAGTTCTTTCAATTGATTTTTACTAACTTCCCATTTCTCAAGGGTGTCATTTAGTCTAACCTCAACATCTGTGATAGAGGAATTGCAAAGATCATGTTCAGCTTGTAATTTTTTATACTTGGCTTCTAATTCAGCATATGATTCCTCCAAAGCTTCCTTCTCTTCTAAGACTTCCATGTTATCCTCATTCAACGAAATAACCTGGTTTTCTAATTCATGATTAGAATTTTTCAAAGCATCAAGCTCTTTAGTATGTTCTTCGTCACTTTCCTTCAATTTAGTTTGGATATCAGCTAGATCAGTGGATAAGACTTCCTTTTCTTCTAGAAGTTTGGCTTTTTCAGCATTTAGTAGTATAACTTGTTCTTCGAAGTCTTTGGAAGTGCTATTATGTTTGGTAGTAGCCTCCAATAGAGATTTTTCTAGTTCTGTATTGGTGACTTGGAGTTCCTTATAACTTGTTGCCAGACTTTTTAACTTTAGAGTAAGAGTATCAACTAGTGAGTCATGATTTTCGAATTTAGTTTTCCATTCTTCAAGTTGATTCAATGAATTTAATCTCTCTTCTTCTAAAAGTTTCTTTTCCATTTCTAACTCTTTGATCCTAGTGTTTAACCTCTCTGTTTCCTGAGAAATTGATTTGAGCTTTTCTGAAATGTTTTTATTTTCTTTTGTTAGAGATTCAATTTTCTTGTTATTGTCCTTTTCATTTTTTTTCAGCTGTTCCTCTAGTTCTTGATTTGTTCTGTTAAGGGCAAATAGTTCGCGGCTCATCTTATTAATACCATTCTCAGCTTTTTCTTTTGCAGCAGTTACCTCTTTGAAGGAATGAGCTAAAGTGTTATTTTCACCCTTTAGTTTTTCTAGATTTGTGGAGGTAGTATTTAAATTGGCAACTAATTTTTTTTCCGAAGCAAGTAATGATTCCTTTTCTTTCGTTATGGTCTCTAATTGAGTTGATATCTCTTCTAGATTTGATTCAACTTCATTAAACTCATCCAATAACTCACTATGTTCTTTGGATAACTTATCGAACTCTTCTACAATATCGTTATTTTCTTTAGTTAGTTTAGATAATTGTTCATTCAATTCAGTCGTTGCAGATAGATTTTGAGATTCTATGGTAGTAATTTGTCTTTTCAAATCAGAACAAGTGTTTTGTAATTCTTCAAAAGATTCAAATGACAAATTAGTATATGGTTCTTCATCAGGGCTATGTAGCAATGCTGTTTTGATTCTGTAAAAATTTTCATTGAATAATTTAATAAAGTACGAACTGAAATATAGTTTAGGTAAACCAGTTTCATCTAATGCAGGATGGAATATATCATAGGCTTCTTTGGTCTTTACAAATAATGATTTTTCTTTGAATTGTCTTATTCTATTTTGATAATTGTCTTTACCAATTCTATTCGTAAAATATTCAGCAAAATTCTTTCTTGGAAAAGGAGAGTTTTTAGATGAAAATTCGTAGGTGACACCAAGTAACATTGTGACTAAACATTTAATGGTAATATCTTCATCATGAATTTGGTATGAAAAGGCTAAAAGTGAGTCAATGGTTGTTTTATTCATTAGAAAATCATTAACTGCTTCAGAATCACCATATAACAAAAATATTAAAAAGGTAATATATGAGATTGGTATACGATTATCTTGTAAAGTAAGAGTGGTAAGTAATAATTCACCAATAGTTTCGATTACATTTAAAGGTTGTTCATCTTCAAGAGAATTTAGTTTCATGTTTTTGAATAGATTTTTTAGATCCATATTCTCGTCATTTTCAATTTGAAAAAGGTCCATTATAAGGTCAGTGGTGAAAAATAGTTTATAAGGATTTAATTTCAAATCAGGATCATAGTTTAAGATGACATGGAATAAATTACAACATAAACCTAAGTCCAATCTATCTGTATCATCATTATCGACAACGTCGTTTTGCTTAATGTTTTCACTGTTTGCATTTCCCTCAATATTATCTTCATGAATAGCATTTGCTTCATTTGATTCGAAATTGGTAGACTTAGTGAACTGCTCGATTTGTGATGTTAAAAAACCCGATTGTAAAAGAGGGTTCGCACTAAACCAAGCTTTTAATAGTTCTACAGCGGTAATTCTAATATTAAAAATGTGAACAGAATTACTGTTAAGTGTCCAGTATATCAGTAAGTCTGTAACGGAAACAATCTTACCATCATCATTATTACTAGAAGCCAATACCGGATCAAAGAAAGGGACATCTATTTTACCAAATTCATTTTGCACAAAGTTGTTATCACGAATAATATCAGCAGCAGTTAATAAGGCAATTGGTCTGACTTCTTTAGGTATATTATGATAAAATGCTAAGCGTAATACGACCATTAAAATATCATTTTGAAGTAAAACATTCTGATTTTGTAAAGTTTGAGAATTACCAGGTTCGACATTCAATGATACGATGTCTAATGCAGTATTGATATTAATTATCCTTTGGTCATTCCAAAAGAAATCTTCCTCTGCAGATAAAGGTTCGTTCAGAATATGTGCCAGTTTAGGTAGATTACCAGTCTCAATAAATAATGATTGATTTGAATTGTTATATTTCAATATATTATTAATTAAAGAGAGACAATCATTAACTACCAATGAGCCTCGTAAACCACCTTCTTCCTCAATAATGGCAAATAGTTTATCAAAAATATTTTCAAATGCTACTAATTTTTGCACATGTGGGGAATCATTGACTATTGTCATTAACAGAAGAATACTTTCATCTCTAATTGGTTCATTGATATCATCTAATAAAGTAACCATTGTTGAGATAGCTGTTGGTAATGTGATAATACTTGATTTTGCCTTCAACGGTCTTGTTACTAATAAAGCTTCTAGTAATTGTATTGTATATAATCTAATATGGAAATCATTGATCTCTAGAAAATTAATAATTAAATGAATTAAATTATCGTCTTGAATCAAAGCATCAGTGATCCAAATAGAGAATTGATCCACAACTTCAGCTTCTTGTTTCATAATTAATGGTGATGGATATTTACCATTTTGTAATCTTGATTCCTGAGATATCCAATTTCTGGTCAAATCATCATCACCATCACCTCTGATAAATAAAATCAATAAAGTCTCCAAAATTGCCTTCACTATCTTTTCATCATCATGATCCTTTTTCAATACGTTCAACATAGGTTTCAAACCTGATGCAATAACAGATTCTCTATATTGACGACTGAAAGATTTCAAACCCAGGATTGCAGATCTTCGGTCATTAATCAATGTAGAGTTCTCCACACGATCACACAACGTTGGTATGGCTTCCTCCACAGACGGAACATTGGTAGTAGGTTGTATAAATCCCTGGATTATATCCATCTTATGGTAGTTGGAGGCGTAGGTATAGCGAATTGGCGAGTTAAGTGTAAATGACCTTAGTATTAGTATCAAGAGATCTGTCTTTATTTTTCTGTATACGTTTGTGAAAATAGTCTTCTTTTGGCGGTTAAATTTCCCAATCGTGCGGGTAATGTTTGATTTGTCTTCTCCAGCCGTTTCAGGGTTCCCCAACTAAATTAGGGCGTTGTAAAAATGGGGTTGTTGTGCATCTGGGGTTTACCACTCCAGGGTTACAATTTTCCAATGAAGGAGGGCTTGCTTATATCAACCCTTATGAGCCCTAACAATATCTCGGCATCTCAAAGTAACAAAACGTCACTTCACGTGGCAGCACAAACTGTGTAAATAGAACCACTTCGAGTAGGAATGCACACGCTGCGCTGTCTGTGAATCTAATCTCTCCAAGTTACCACAAATAGAAGCTCAATTACATACTTTCAGTCTCGTGCTGTACCAATTTTTTATCGTTTTACACAATACTCTTTTTATCTTACTTTCAACATTCATTCACTTAGATAAACTGTGTCCTTGTAGCTTGAAGTTGTAAGATATCACTTTTAAATGGTGGAAAAAGGAGATATATCATATAAAAACACTGTCGTTAATGTTAATAGTACGTCAGGTATCAGTATCAAAGATTTGAATGATATAATATTGAATACTGACAGTCAGACAAATTTAGATGGTTCATATAATACCCCCCAAAGTCAGTGGTCTAGAGATGGTATAAGAAATTTACAATTGCAAATTGAACAATATAAGAGAAAGCTTTTCTATAGTGATAGATTTGGTAAACACGATTTATCTAAAGTGATTCCATCTCATACTTTATTAGATTTTATGAATAGGATCTTTGGATTTGATGGCTGGGAGATGGAAATACTAAGTGTTGAGACAACTGATTTCATTGAATTGACTAAGTCCAGCTCAAGTTTGAACATCAATTCAGATAAGCCCAATGAATCTGTGAAACAAGATTCCGTCAAGCAAGAATCTTTGAAAATAGAAGATGGTCATGTAGAGAATGGGAAACAATTCATGGTAATGGCGGAGGCAAGTGTTAGAATAAAATTGAAAGATGGTACTGCGTCACAAAGTATAGGTATTGGGAGGGGTCAATTCAAGTCAAAAGGAGATAGTTTCAACAAGGCTAAAAAGGAGTCCATAACAGATGCCATGAAGAAAACCGTACTAAACTTTACCAACTTCGAAATATGATACCGTGTACCGCTTCACCTCATGATATATGTAGACAATGTCTTTTGTATATAAGCTTCTCCAATACAAATACAAAGGGAAGATAGAAATTTCAAATAGCATCAAAACCAACCTTTAATTAATTTTTTTTTTCTTTTCAAGATTTTTTCGAGAATTGGAAAATGAAAAATTTTAAAGCTCATCGCATTTTAAGACAGAAGATAAATACTATCAATTTTTTAACCAGTACGGATATTTTTGCGTAACCGCTGCCACTTATAAGATGGGTAAATCAAAGAAACGTTCCAGATCTTCAAAAAGTCGTATTAATCCCCTAACTAACTCAACGACTAAAAAAGATCAGACCTTGATAGAGAAAAAAATTCAACCACTAATCAAAAACTTACAGAGTACGATACCAAATGATAGAAATGCAGCTATTTCTTCGATCAGTGTACTTTGTGATGATCCACATATGAGACAACTATTATTAAAGGAGAAATTGGTACAAGTAATATTAACTAAACTGTTAAATGATGATAATATGGATATTGTTATTGAATCTCTAGGTGTTTTGAGAAATTTAACTTTAGAAGAAGGTTATGATTTAGCTGTTCATCTTTGGAGACTTGATGTTTGGAGTGCCATTAAATTAGGTATGGATAAAATTGTAAAATCTATAGAATCCTATACTATCACTCAAACAAGTGATAATGATAAGTGTAGTAAGAAAGATGACAAAAACTCCAGAAGAATGTTATTTGATTATACTGATAATTTAATTTCATTGATAGTAGCGTTAAGCAATGGATCTGATGATATTTTGAACGATATTTTATCTGAAACAAAATTACATGAAATTCTATATCTCTTCGTTAAGTTAATTGAATTTGGGTTTGATAAATTGTCAACTAATTTACAAAACAGTTTACTTGATTTAATCTATGATTTTAGCTCAGAATCATTAGATTTTATTGATTCGATCATGTCGTGTGAACCGATTTCACTTTTATTTCAAAATTTACCGAATATGAATCTGAGGAATCAATTAACACAAATTCTTTTCCAAGGTATACGGTTACAATTTTTAGATGGTGTCATCGATGCTACGATAACTACGAGTGATTGTCAGGATATCATTGCTAAAGTGATTAATGAATTACAAACTATTAATTTAAATGAAATGAAAGATTCATTATATCATAACGTACTTGATAATATCAATCAACAAAATTTTAGTTCTGTGGATACTACGAAATTAAAAGATTATGCCAAGGCAAAGCAAAAGGCTATGTTCCAATTACAAGCTCTTGAAGTTGGTATCGATATCATCACTGGTATAATTGAAATTATTGCGACTGAAAATATAAAACTAAATGATCAATTGCAATTACAATTATTTAATCAAATACCCGAATTTTTTAACCAATTATTGTTAGAATTCCCAGATAGGATTTTAATTGCTTGGAATAATTTGTTATGGTTATATATCACCATTGAATATGCGGTCTCTGATGAAACGCTAACTTATTTGTATAATACCATAATGAATGAATCTCAATTAGATAGTGTGGAGATAAAGAGTAATAAATTAAGTGTCATTTCAGTTATTATTAAGATAGCACAAATTAATGAAAATTGGGAAATACTAACCAGATTAAACATTTTAAATAATTTACCCTATGTGGAATCAATAACTACCGAATTTAATAATGTGAAAGATATTGAACTTAGAACACGTTGTATAAGTATATTAAGTTATCTTGCACAATTACAAAATCAAGATGTTGCGGTCAATAAGAAAATTGGCGAGTGGATACTGGAAACTATAAATACGGCAACTAAAGATAGCGGTATCAGCTCAAATGGTGATGTTGCCATTGACAACATACTTGATTTGACACAATCAATTTTTGAAATATATGCTAATCCGGATAGCTTCTTCGATAAGCCTAATTTTGTGGATGGTAATTTTTTGCCCATTATAAAGGAGAAAATTTTACCACAATTAAAAAATAAGTTCAAATTTGTAGATAAGAATAAGACACCTGAATTGAAAGAGCGTTGTACAGAATGTTACAATGTGTTAAGCAGTTTTATCCAATATAGAGAGAAACATCGATAATCAACTGCAATTGTCAAGTACTGGTACGTACATTGTAGAAGATATAATTTTATTCCTTACCGCAGGGTAAAAAAGAAAGAATACATTTACTTTTCTTGCATTGTTCTAAGACCAAGAGGATTATTGTATATAAAATAAATAGAACCGAAATTGTCATAAGAAATAAATAATCTTTTTAATATTTAGTATTAGTTTATAAGGTACATAATTATACAGGGAACAAACGAAAACAGAGGTTTCCTTCGATCACGTAGCGTATTGCTTAGCCTGAAGCAAAACTTTCTTTTCGTATTCTGCTTTATTTTTAGAGAACGCTCTCCAAGCTGGTTCTTGAGCAGGCGAATTTGGATTTGGTGTGTCCAATAGGTCTTGAATCCCCAAGCAAATTTGTTTTAAAGTGATGGCGGGTCTCCAATCTTGGTCCTCGTTCAATATACTTAAACAAATGGTGCCACTAGGGTAAACATTAGGATGGTAAAACCCGGCTGGTAGTTTTACCTTTGGTGGTTTTGATGGATATTCATCAGGATATTCTATCGTTAATGGATATGTAGCATCGGACCAGATTGTGTCTTTCCTTCCGGGGATACCAGCTTCCCATTTCTGTAAATTTAGAGTGCCATCTGGCTTCTTTAGTGGTTTGGCGTAGAAGCCGAATGGATGGTCTTTACGCCATTTCTTCCTTTCTTCTTGTAATCTTTGGAGGCAGAGTGAACTCATGGTACGTACAACGATGCGAGGATGCTAGCTGAAAATTGTTGTGGTAGTCCAAAAGGTCCTAGGTGGTGTGGGATCCCAGTGGAAGCGTCAAAATCTCACTGATTACAAACAAAACAAAACAAAAC
This sequence comes from Grigorovia humatica, assembly GCA_030462875.1. Classification (NCBI taxonomy): domain Eukaryota; kingdom Fungi; phylum Ascomycota; class Saccharomycetes; order Saccharomycetales; family Saccharomycetaceae; genus Grigorovia; species Grigorovia humatica. The sequence continues at coordinate 32,924 of JAMSGM010000028.1, read as the reverse complement.
AAAATAAAACAAAATGGTTTCTTTATTTACAAGAAGAAAAAAAATAATTGAAAAAAAAAAAAGAAAATTGCAGTGACTATACATTGGGGAAGCGCAGTGAGATAACACTTGGGATGGGCAGCGAGGAATACGACGATTTGGACTCCCTTCTGGAGGATAGCACCTTTGACGCCACACAGAAGGGCTCTACACGTACTGAGAATACAAAACAAGGCAGCAGTAAAGACGAGATTAGCCCGAACTTCCAGAAGGTTATGAATGATACAGTGCACAGATTGAATAATAAACCTGAAGATACGAGTCCCATGGATAATGAAAGGAACGAATTGCTTGACAAATTGTTTGCAAACTTGAATATCGACGAGAACGGTGAAACAGGTCAGGATGATGAAGACACTATGGATATATTATTGAAGAATATTCTATCAAAGGAAATGTTGTATGAAACGATTAAAAAGAATCAATTGGAAACGGAAGAGAAAATACGGAAATTTGATGAGATTACGGAGAAAAATGATCAAGATACTAAAGAATATGAACTTAACAAATCATCTTTAAAATCACTTAATAGTTTAATTGAAATTTATGAAAGCGAAACATATGATTTGGACAAAGACTATTATAAGATACGTGATATTATGGATGAATTAGAGGAAAATGGGTATGGCAATAAAGAGGTAGATATAAAAGAAACTGACGACGAAATGTTGAACACGATGCAAAAAGAGTTCGATAAATTGATGGATCAAAATGGAAACTGTGAACAGCAGTGAGAACAGTAAGTACAGAAGCTTAAGGTAATGCAAAAACTGTAAAATGTATACCGAAAACCAAAATAGCATAAAGAAAGAACAATATCGTTTTTTTTTTTCAATTCATTTAAAACATACAAATTATATAACAAAAAAAAATCTATGTATCATTAATCAATTGATTTAATTTCCATTTGAAGTCTTTTTTCAACAGCATCTACGAACTCATCAGTGGACACGTAACCAATCTTATTTTTATCAGTAGATGAAATTAATGCCAAATCCTTTGTCATAATACCATCTTCTTGCACTGTATCAATAGTAGCCCTTTCTAATAAGTTAGCAAATTTAACCACATTTGGAGTACCGTCTAATTCACCTCTCTTAGCAATACCTCTTGACCAAGCAAAAATTGAAGCGATCGAATTTGTAGAAGTGGATTCACCCTTTTGATATTTTCTATAATGTCTTGTTACTGTACCATGAGCAGCTTCAGATTCAAAAGTTTTACCATCTGGAGTCACCAAGACAGAGGTCATCAAACCTAATGAACCAAAACCTTGTGCAACAATATCGCTTTGCACATCACCATCATAATTTTTCAATGCCATAATGAAACCACCATTCGATTTAATCATTTGTGCTACCATGTCATCAATCAAACGATGTTCATAAGTGATTCCATTTTTGGCAAAGTCGCCCTTGTAACACTTATTGAAAATGTCAGCAAAGATATCTTTGAATCTACCATCGTATTTTTTCAAGATTGTGTTCTTTGTGGATAAGAATAAGTTCATTTTTTTACTTAGGGCTAATTTGAACGAAGAATGAGCAAAACCTTCGATACTTTCATCTGTATTGTACATTGCCAAACCTACACCGGGGCCCTTATAATCATACACGTTCAAAGTCTCCTTAGCACCAGTGCTACCATTTGTGTAGATCAACTCCAGCTTCCCCTTCTCAGGTACGACGATGTCGGTGGCCTTGTACTGGTCGCCGTGAGCGTGTCTGCCGATGATGATGGGTTTGGTCCACTTAGGGATCAACCTGGGAACCCTAGGTATGATGATCGGTTCCCTAAACACCGTCCCGCCCAAAATGTTCCTGATAGTGCCGTTCGGGGACTTCCACATTTTCTTCAGGCCGAACTCCTTGACACGTGCCTCGTCCGGGGTGATGGTTGCACACTTAACCCCGACGCCGAACTGCTTGATGGCGTTGGCGGCGTCGATAGTGATCTTGTCGTTGGAGGCGTCACGTGCGGTGACGGACAGGTCGAAGTACTTCAAGTCGATGTCCAGGTGCGGCAAGATGAGCTTGTTCTTGATCTGTGACCAAATTATTCTGGTCATTTCGTCACCATCTAGTTCCACCACTGGAGATTTCACTTTGATCTTGGAGAGCACACGAGAAGTGGTAAGGTATCTTCTAGCAAGCATCTTTTCTGTTGCCTGGGGGATTGATTTATTTACTTGATTTGGCGTGTAGAATACGGTAGCCTTGACTCGACATTAATCAAGCCAAGGGTATATATAACAAGATTTCTTTGAGCGAAAAATCGATCATTTATGGAGATGATTTATATAAAATGATCGTTAGGCCTGAATTTTTCAGATTTCATCGATGGTTTATCACACAACTGTGAAAAATGCATGACTCTCTCCGGATTTATTTCTCCGTTCCGGTGCTGACGTTATGTGCTTATGGCGTCAGGCAGCTTGCTTACGAGATTGCCTGACACATCTTGTCCGGAGAGTAGATCTTAACACCAAAGGGTTCGATTTTATTGGTCAGATACCATACCACCATTGCACTAACATTAAAGGACTGTTTTTTTTTGCTTTATACATAGAGGTTGGATTCATTGATTTGCCAAGTAACAAAACAGATACAAACGAAACAAACAAAGAACAAGTTTGCTGCTACAATACTCTCGTCAGTATGATACAACCAATCACAGGTGCATTGAAAAGACGTATTATAATGGATATCACTATCGGATTCTCAGTGGGTGGGATAATGGCCTCTTGGTGGTGGTGGGGGTTCCACAAGGAGAAGATAAGAAAGAGAGAGTTATACTACGACTCCCTTTCCAAGACGAACGCCGACTAAACTAAACTAGACTAAACTAAACTAAACTATAAGTATAAGTATATATATATAAACACCTATATTAGACGAACATAAAAACCATCTAACACCTATCTAACGCCTACACAAACACATTCTTAGCCCTGCCATCTCCTCAGTTAGGGCTTGCAAATCCGCAGGACTTTTCTCCTCGTCTCCCTTAACACCCCGAGGTCATCTTGCACGAACCCCTCCATTTCATTCGAAGGGCTAAAACTTCACAGTATTAACTGCAACTAAATTCGATCCATTTGCCAACCCAACAACAAAAACAACAACAACATTTATAACACTACAATTAAATCACTTCAGTAATGTCTCTCTACTATACCATAATCTTTAGCATTCTTATTTGTGAGATTGTACTCTTCAGTCTCTTGTCTCTACCAATGCCCACCAAATTTAGAAGACCATTGACTCTTTTACTATTGAAACCGTTCAAATTTACTACTGTACAAGTATCGATTAATTGTATCCTAGCATTCATCACTCTTTTGTTCTTTGACTCAATTAATAAATTGCGCGCTATTGAAAACTGGAGTGGCGAAAAGACCCCTGTGGAAAGATTAAATTTAAATTCTAAAAAATTTTACCAACAAAGGAATATGTATCTATGTGGTATTACACTTTTTTTAACTTTCTTGGTCTCTAGAATATTTGCTTTGATGCAAGAATTGTTAGATTTGAAACTAGAGAAGAAAACGGATGAAAAATTAAATTTAAAGATCAAATTAGCTGATGCTAAAATTAAAGAATTGAATAAGAAGATAGATAAATTTAACGTTAATTAATTCATATTAATTATACATTATCTATATCACATACCACATACCAATATATATATATGTATATATATGTATGTATGTATGTATGTATGTATGTATCGGAAAAAAAAAACACTAAAAATAATAAAATAATATACAAGTTTTTAGAAGTTTTGAGAATTATTTCTTCAATTTAAAGTCTTATTATCTAAACATGCTCAATTAATATATCTTCATTGTTTTCTAAATTTAAATATTCATAATATTCAAACATAGTCAGGTTAAATTTTTTAACAAAATTGACGTATTTGTAATATTGACATTCATGCATATCGGAACAGTTTGAATTGTTTGTAGTTTCCTCCTTTAAATTAGGGAAAAGAGATAAATTCAGCTTTTGAAATTTAGGTTCTAATGGGAGTCTTTTTCGTAAAAAATCACTAGAACTAGATCCAGGAGTACTAGTATCTTTCTTCATCGACCATTGTGAATTGAATTGTTTTAATTTTTGTTCCATGGAAATTGTACCTCCATCTCTTACAGTAACTATTTGGAAAAATAGTTTCCTCTCTTTGATTTTTTTACATTTCACTTCAAGTACATTCTTATGAGTGGGTGTATACTGGTTCTCGGAGATATTTTTGGGTACAGATTTCATACCGATGATAAATTTTTTATTCATTTGGAATAACATTGGATTAGAAATATCATCATGATCCAACTTATTAATCTTTTCGACTAAATTTTTATATTCTTCTGATATCACTCGCAAAAAGTTACCTATTTGCAATGCATGTGTTTGCGATAGTTTGAAAATGATCAACTTGATACTCATTATGCTGATAATATTAAACTGATTGCATATCAATATTGTTAGCTCTGGATACAATTTATTAAAAATTAAATTTTGAACCCATTCATCCAATACTAACCAGTGATTAAATAGGAAAGTTATTGCATTCAATTGGTTCTTGAAAGATAAAGTCTTTATTAATTGAATTAATCTGGTTGAATAATCCTCCCAGTGTAAAAAACTGTGGCTTCCAATAAGGGTATCATGAGAATGTATGATGATATCACCTAAAATATGATTGAATAATAAATTTGACATATTAGTTTCATATGCGGTAACTTGATGGAAATACTGTAATTGTAACTTATCATGATAATTTAAAATAAAGTACCAGTTAGCTTTCAACTCATTATTATCTGAATCGAAGTTATGGGTTAAATCGAAAAGAGAATTCCATATGGACATGTTACGAATTGTCTTACGAATATTTGAATTATCTTTATCGTTATCGCTTGTATTTATAGTACCTACTTCGATTTCATTTGTCTTATCATTCTTAAATAATGTCAATTTACGATACTTGAAACTATCAATTTTAAGTAGTTGCAACATGCTATATTTGATAATAATAGTAGCATATGGTAAAATTGTATCAATATTATTCATATTTAGAGATATCTTATCTTTGTTATTGGTAAATTTGTTAAATTTATCGATATTATGCAAATTTATGTACCAATAATGCCAATAAAATGAAATAAAAACTTTATTATTCTTTAAATAAGATACTAATATTTTGAAACATTGTGAGTCTTGATCAATTGATTTTGATCTAGTTCTAGTTAGGAGTGGTGAACCGGAATTAATCATCATTTCATTCTTATGATTTTGTCTTGTTGATGTTGTCTTATACATAGTTTTATGCCAGTGGTATAATTTATATCTCTTTGTATTGTTTTTCACTATCTTATATTTATCGTTCGTGAGTAAGGAAGTGAAATAAGTACTAAAATGCATAGTATCTGGCAAATAAATTAATGAATATGCAATAATTTGACCCAAGAGTAAATGACAGTTGTTAGCAATTTCTAATATTTCAGCATTGTGCTCCCTTATCGTTCTAGAAATACCGGTAATATAACCTTGAGATGAGTTTGAGGTAGCATTGGTATTTAGCAAATCTTTATTTGGTACATTTTGCACTTGTTCGTTTATTTGTTTCATGTTATTGTTATTAAATGATAACTGTCTTCTCAAATAATGACAAGTCTGGATTAGGTTGAGATAAAAAGTTTCCCAATGATCCATTTCAAAATCGACGGAAATAATCAACTGAGTGATAATTTTACTTATACATTCCAATGAAATCAGCAATAAGCTGGTGGAGTTTAAGTCCATGTCAGTCTCTAGCAAAGTGAGAATATTAACCCACCAATGTTCTAGGATCGATCTTTCGATAGGATGCTCAGACACAGACTCCTGTGCTTTATCTAATGGAGCAAGCAATTTGGTAGTCAATGTGTGACATATCTTCTCGTCCCATTGATGGGGCGTCTCTGCATTTAGTCTCTTATTCAATAACTGAATAAACTGGTTCAAGTCATGGAACCAGACAGCCTCTTCGTTGATAGCTTCTGACATGTGAGTGGCAGGATCGTGAGACGGTGTGTCATCTGCAGTGTTGGACCAGCCCCACAAAGTTTGCTTGGCTAAGTTTGTGAGAGTTTCCATCCATACGCAAGGAACGTCGCCAGCAAGAGGCCCGTCGTTGGTGGTGGCAGCAGATGAAGGCTTCGAAGTTCGATTGGAAGTTTCACGTAGAAGGAATCGTTTCTGGTGATGGAAGCGAAAAAAAACGAAATTGAAAACGAAAAAAACTCAGTTATTCAATGTAACACACTAAGCTGAAGACACCACGCGTACTGTTATTGCCGTGCTGTTGCGTTTCGTACGGTGAGTGATGTCGTTGGAGCCTGCCAGAAAGAAGCTGAAAGAGGCCCTGAGTCCAGCGGACGAGCCCTTGACAAGACAAGACGTTATCTTGTTCCAGAAAGAGGCCATCTTTCGTGTCTTGAACACTACGAGAAACGAGTTTAACGTATTGAATGAACAGTATACGTCGTTGAAAAACGATTATATGTTGGTCACGATGAAGCTCTCCAACATCATAGCGTTGATAATTACGCTGGCCAAGTTTGTGGAAACTGTAGTGGTGGAACAAGTAGATAAAGAAATTGTAAACAAAATATCTGAAGGTGATGAAGATCAAATCATTCAATTGAGCGACTCCTTTATGAAGATATTGACACAAGTGGTTGATAGTAATACTGTGAGCAACGGTATTACGCAACTGACTAATCAATTGAAGAACTTACAAGATGAAAAATTGAAATTAACATTCAATAATAACAGATTAGTGAAAGAAGTGGAGTCACTGCAGACTTATTATAGAAAATTGATAAAGACTTATGAGAGGGATGAATCATTGACAGTACAAAGAGTTTTCCAAAAAGAAGACACCGACAACAAGCAAGAAAATAAAGATGATCAATCTTTTACTACTACTACTACTACTACTAGTGCCACTACTAACACTATTGAAAATAACTCACAACATGAGGCCCCAAAACCAATATCCAATGATATTAGTCCCGACATGAAAGATTTGAAAAAGGACAAAATTGCTATAGATAATGATATCATACAAGGCTATGAAGATAAGATTACACTTTTACAAAATAATATTGATTCATTAAACCTGATAACCCAAGATTTAAAAACTAATAAAAAGATAAATGAGGATAGATTAATCAAATTAGAGACAGATATCCTATCAACAAATAGTCGTAATAAAGAGATTATTGCTGAACACGATTCATTATTGAATAAGATTGAGATTTTAACAAATGAAAATCACGAACTAAGTAATGCCAACAATGAATTTTTGAAAAAATTCCAAGATTTAAGTAAAAATAAAGAAATTTTCACTAATAAGATAACTAATGAATTCATGACTAAATTAGAAAATTTGAAAAAAATAAATAATAATCTAGAAAAGGATTTAGTTAGAATTAGAACTGCACGTGATGATCTGTTAAGTAAAATATCATTATTAGAAAGTAGCAAAAATAAGAGTGAATTGATTGAAGACATTGAAGAAGCTCTGAAAATATCAAATGAACAATGGTCTAATTTCCAAAATGATAAAAGTGGATCCAATCAAGACGTTTTAATTAAAGAAATACAGAATATGGAAAAGGCATTCAAAGAAATAACTGAATTAAATAATAAAAAATATCCACAATTACTTAATCATGAATCAGTTATTTCTAAATTAAATATTGAAAAGACAAAAGCTGATCAAAAATATTTTGCAGCAATGAGATCAAAGGATTCAATTTTGATTGAAAATAAGAATTTGAGTAAAACGGTAAATAAATCAAATGAATACATTTTGCAATTAAAGGATCAAGAAAAATTGTTACAACAAAAGATTAAAATTTTACAAGATAATATATCAATATCACAAATGAATGAGAAAAGGTTAATTGATCTTAATAAATTGGAGAAAAATAAAATAATCGAATTAAATGGTAATTTGAATAGAATTAAAAATCTTAATATTACATTTAAGGAGGATAATGATAAATATATTCAAGAATTAAATAAGTTAAAGATAATCAAAAATGATCAACTCACTGAATTGAAAGATATAAAATTAAAATTAAAGCAGCAAGAAGACATAAATACAAATTTGAATGAAAGATTAAATAAATTAAAGCAAGGTGATTCTACCATAGAGGATGAATCATTAACAGAAGAATTAGAAAATTTTAGAACTTTAGTTTACTGTTCACTTTGTTCAAAAAATTGGAAAAATATGTGCATAAAGACATGTGGTCATGTATTTTGTGAAGACTGTTGTAAAGAACGATTAGCAGCAAGAATGAGAAAATGCCCCACTTGTAATAATCCATTTGCCACCACGGATTTAGTTAACATTCATTTGTAGAATTGAACTGAGTAAATGATTCCATTTTTGACATAAAGTCAATTTGCACAATCAGAATTGGCAATCAACAAAAACAAAAATTGTAATTATAATAATTAATCAAAAGAAGAAAACTGGGGGAGACCGTTGCACAACTACCTCGACCGAGACTATCATCAAGAAAGTTTCTTTTCTTCCCAAATGTTTCAAATCAAGTTTAAGTCCTGTATGTTAAGAAGTATTTGACGTCTACTCACAGTCACCTTAGCATGAGAAACCTACAAATCAAAGAGTGAGGCATAGATGCAGGTACAATCATATAAAGAGATACAGATACATACAACTAAAATCATTAAATATAGATATACATATACCAAAATATCTTAAACCCTCATCGAATTTTGAGAGTTTAAGTGAAACCCTAAAATAATATACGACGTCCGGGCAACGTCTCCAGGACTATATAAAAGCGAAAATTAATCGAATTTTGAAAAACAGAGAATCATTGCGAAAACATTTGACGAAGAAAGTTATGTGCTTTGTAATTGAATCGTGAGAACACGATGTGAGATTAAGAAAAAAGCTGTTGTCTTTAAGTGAAGATGGGTTTTTTTTTTTTATTTCTTGGAAAATCTTGTTCCGTTTCCTCTTTCTCTCTGTGTTTTTATTCGAAATATTTGATTATATTTAATGATGATACTTTTTTAATTTTCGTTAGTCTATTGAGAACAGAATAATAATTTGCAATTATTATTTCAAGATACATCTGTTGTTGATCGATATGATGGTATAGTACCGTTCTGGTGTTATGTTATTGTATTGTTGAACGCTATAATAGAATAATCTTTTAATGTGATGAGTGATTAACATTTTTTTGTCATAGTTACACTGAATTATAATTTATTTTTCGAATATGGTAAAATGGTACTTGTATTTGTGTTCAACAGTATGATGCGTAGTCTATCTTCGTCCTTGCGGGTATTGTAATGTCTACAGATAAGTAACATAAATTCATATAGAGGTAATCACTTGTTTTATTTTTTTGACGTGAAACAATAATGTTTTGTTGATAGAAACGATATAAATTGAAAAAATGAAAATAATTTTTAGAGACAAATCATAAACATAGCGTCAATATTTTAGCATAAAAATACATAATTTTTCTTATTTATCCCAAAGCAATGCAATAAACATAGAATACTGATTTCTTTTATATCATTTGTAAGTAGTCATGTTTTACAAAAATAATACCAATAGCCGTTTAATGATGATTAATTGTTAAATGTTAAAATTAATTAAATAATATTTATATATAAAATATTTATTTGAATAAAAAATGAGATAATTGTTTCATATCTTTTATACTTATCCTATTTTTCAATGTAAAAATTAAAAAAAGTCAAATAATAAAAAGAATAGTTAAATAATTAAAATTAAGCATCTTCTTCAACGACAACGGTTTGTAAACCCTTAGCAGAGGCAACAAAGACAGGTTCAACATAAGAGAATAATGGGTTCTTAGCATCTTCTTCTTCGTTTCTTCTTCTAGAGATTCTTAATCTCATTCTGTATTCGACACCCTTGATACCTCTCTTCCAGATAGCTTGGTTTAATTCTGGAGCTAAACGGACATCTTCAGTACCCATGTGTAATTTAGCGAATTTTTTGATTTCCTTAACGGCTTTTGGAGCTCTCTTTTTGAAAGAGACACCGTGTAATCTCTTGTGTAAATTAATGGTGTATTCACGAGTAACAACGTCTTTTAAACCGGCCATCTTTAATGTATTACTAGTTTCGCTGAAAATTAACAACAAACTAAAATTCAAACAAAAAAACTTGTTGTAAATTGAACAACAATGTAGAAAATTTTAATAATATGTAAAAAACAGAATGAAAAATGGTGCAAAGGAAGAAAAAAAAAAGATATAAATTTCTTGTTTGCGGGAGGCGTTTAGGCGGGTGGGGAGAGGATTGTAGGCGGAGACGGGATGGTGGTAGCGGGGAAGGGGTTGTCCCTGCTAGACAGAGCAGCCGAACGGGGGGATTTGGTTAGGGAGAGGCGGGCGAAAGGGAGCTCACACCGTCGGTGGTGGTAGTGTTGCTTTTATTGCGTGGCCTCTTGCAAAGGGGATTGGCTGGTGCTAGGCTGGTGCTAGGCTGGGATGGGCCGAGCTGTGAGCCTAGCCTGGGAGGGGCCCAAAGGCAGGGACACTGGCTGGCCCCTTCCTGCCCACCCTCGGTTGCCCTGCAAGCCCAGTGGTGGAAGTTGCGGGACGCGGGGAATGCGGCCTTGGCGGACACGTAGGCAGGAGGGCTCCCTGTCCGCCCTGCTGCCCAGAAACCCCGGAAGGACAGCCGCCCCAACGCCGTTTTCCTCCCCCGCGAGACTCTGAAAAAGCAGAAAAAACGCGTCCCGAAGGGGAAAGCCGTGCCACGTCCAGGAGGTGTGGGTGCAGCAGTCACACGGCCAGCTCATCGCACTCCAGAACTGAACGCAACAACTTTCCAAATTGAAACCACAAAGAAGAACCATCGCGACACCGGTTTCCCTAAATCCGTCATGTCACTGCTCTCTGAAGACAGCTACAAACAAACACAGTCCAATATCTTGTCGCTGCAGGAGACTATACTGAACTCTTCCAGAGATATTCCGGCTTTATCGTCCTTAAACGAATCTGGAAGAGATGAGATAAAGAATAATAAGGATACCATTCCACATATAGACACAAAAGTTCTGTCCAACAAAAGCAACATGACCATACCGATAGATTCAAGTTCATTTTGGCAAACACATCAAGCCACATACTCCAACGTGAGCGTACCTTGTGTAGTTTTACAACTTGATTACAATTTTGGATCTACGGATCCCTTATATCATCACCAACTTGTTCGAGGGCACGATTCAGATGACAATTTTAACAGAACTGAGGCAGTGAACCTGTTTGCACCCGTCTATGATACCCCATTCATGCCCAACTTGAATAACCAATTTATAAACAGTTTAGTGCAAGTCTATTTCAGTAGTGAACAAATAATACATTTTTTACAACAAGGTCATAATATAAAAAGATCGGTAAATAATGAAATCTGGGGGGTCGATATATATACCTTAGACTCGGATCCCCTACTGGTTTTGAAACATTGTGGACTTTTTGATGATGATGGTACCTTGAGTACCTCGAGGCAAAGGACCCCAGGTAATGTCGATAACTTGGATAATGTTTGCGGACTGAATGATCGCAATACGAAAATGAATTGGACACTGCCCAACTACGACATCGCAGTACAGTTCATCATACTGGACACTCTACAGGTGTACCACGGCTTCAACAGACATGGGCTGATCTCCCGCACCTGGGACACAGACCATCACGGCCTCAGCTACAGCATATGGCAGATAGACGTTTCATGGAGAACCACACAGACCGTACAGCATTAGGCCCCCATCCCATGTTGTATATATACTAAGATATACACACCATTCATCGTCTTTGTAGATTTGTAATTTTAGACATCATTTTCCAATATTGAAAAAACTAAACTACGCTTATTAAACAAGCCAAACTCAGCTGGAACTACAAGACTCGCTGCCGTAGTGGGTTCTCCTTCTTCAACCGCCGCTCTGTCCACCGTACCACCCAATTGACACCGCCGTCCTCTCGAAAGATGCTGAAAAGTAGAAAGATTTGCCAGGTGTCCACGCCTGGCGTCTCCGCCATCTTGCAACTAACGAACTCAGACAGGTTGATTGTCGCTAAATACAACGGCGACGTAGAGGTATACTCTCGGGACTCCACCCATTTCAAACTATTCCAGACTTATTCCAAATTGCTTAAAAACTTATCCAATAAAAATATAGATGATAATATGAACAAAGTTGTCATCAAGCAATTATTGCATTCTGATACTTTAGCCACCATATTTGCCCTCACTGATCATTATTTAGTGTTACTAAACAGTTCCAATTTACACATCTACGATAAGATTTTCGATAAGAGAGGTTTCGACACAATGTGGTTGAAAAATTTCACTAATTACAGTAACAACACTAAACGTAATATTCATGAAACAAGTGTTGATACTGAAAAGAATAACACTTTCAAGAACAACTCTATCTACACTGATATTGATGAGGATAAGAGGAAAGTTAATACCTACATAATATACACCATCACCGGTACCAATAACAATTTAAGGGTACTATACTGGAAGAACAGATTATATAAGAAAATGTTCACCATAGTTCTACCCACTACTAAGAAAAATGAAAAAATTTTATCACTAGAAGTAACTACTAATGGTAATATTGTTATCATAACTAATAAGATTGGAGTCTTTTTGTGGTCTAAATTGGATAAATCTGTAACAAAATTAAGTAATTTTTATCAAAATAAATACCCTAATAATATAATTAACGCACTTATAGACTTAAATTCAAATACTCAAAACTTAATCGAAAATGAAAAGATAAATTTAACTCTACCAGAAACCACTACTGTTCCTAATACTAAAAATTTTACTCAATTAGAGACTAATTCAATTTTTTCCAGTAATTCGGTAAGAACTAAAAGATCAATTTTCAATTTTTGGAAAGCGGATAAATCTTCAAAATATCAAGACTTTAAATCTACCGACGTTAAAATTATCTTCAAAATTGACCAAAATACTCTACACAACGCATCCTTCGAATTAAATAAAGATAAGCAACAAAATTATGATGATGATATAATAATACTGGATGGTAAATTGGGGAAAATGTTTAAATTGCATGACGATAATTCTATTGAAACGATAGATCATAAACAATTCTTCTATTGGAACCAAAATTTTAATAAAATGAAATTAATTACTTCAAATTTACTCTTAGTGTATAACGAATTTGAACTAAAATTTGTAGATTGGGAAAATGGATTCACTTTCTTACATAAGACAATCGAAGCTGGTATCAATGAAATTATTAAATTGGATTCAATAAATTTCTTAGTTTTGACTAAAACTGATGAAATTATACTATTCGAATATAAAGTGCATGATAATAAAGAGAATTTTAAAAGGACAACAAGTAGAATCAATTTACCCAATGAATTTCAAAATGATTATTACATCAACGGATTCGATAAGGATGAAACTGCATCTAACCAAAGCGATAACGATGATAATATATCCATTTGTGATATGTACCATGAATCATCATTTTATAAATTATGGAAAAAAGTTATTTTCTATAAATTTTTCTTAAATTCACCATTTGCTACAGATTTATGTGCATCACTCAATACTGACGAATCCCTGGACATTTGTGCCATGAAATTAAGAGATTTAACAGTTATGTGGTGTTTACAAATGTACGCCATATTAGAGAAAAATATGAACATCTTACTGAAAAATGAAAAATTAATTCCTATTGAAACATTGAAATACTGTCGATTCTTAGAAGGTATCATCATAAGAGAAATATTTAATAATTTTATTATTTTTGCCGCGCCACCACAATTAATAATTTTGAAAACTTTCCCGAAAAATATAGCACAACTCGTTCCCAAACTAACTGGTCAAGATCATAAATGCGTAGATGATGATCATTATCATCATGAATTATCAACTTATAATATAAGGCCTGACCTTATACGGAAATGGTGTATACCATATATCACAGATATTAGACGTCAATTCAACAATTTATTATCCAGGGAACAAAACTCATCATCAAGTAAAATATACTGGAGTTTTGCACAGAGATATATTGAACAGGATCTCGATTTTTTCCTACTAGATCAACATGACACCATAACCATAGGAGAAATGTTATCCTTAACTGATACTGTCCTATTTAGATTATATCTAAATTATATACCTTCTATGGTTGGCTCCTTAATTAGAGTGGATAATATGTGTAATACTGACATTGTCATCCATGATTTACGTGAAAATTTTAGGTTACAAGATTTAGTTGATTTTTATAATCACAAAGAAATGCATAAGGAAGCGCTTTCATTTTTAACAGAATTGGATAACAAAATGAAGCAAAATGGCAGCAGCGATAAATCTAAATTGATAAAGGATAATATTTTCATATTAGTAATTGAATATTTGAAAAAATTATCAAATAAATACTTAGATTTGATATTTGAATACACGATTTGGTTATTAGACAATAATGACGATGACCAACGGAAACGTATTTTGATTTCATTATTCTTAATTGATACTCAAGTTGCACTAAAGAGGGATCATTTGAAAATATATGAGTTTATCGACCGATACGAACATGACATTTCGTTAGAATATTTAGAATTTATTTTCAATGCAGTTGACCAAGTCGAAGAAACTGTTGTTATTATCTTAGTTCAAAGATATTTGATAAACTTAGACAACACATCGAATAGGAAAAAATTACGATTGTTATTGGATGAAACAACAAAGGGTTCCAAAAAAATTATCAAATTATTAGAAGATCAATTGGGAAAGGAGAATAAATTATCCAATGAGGATGTAGAATTTATCAAATTTTTACAAACTTTTCCCTTATCAAAAATAGGTGAACATGAAAGATCCATTGACATCTTATTTGATGATATTAAAGACTATAAAAAATGTTCAACCTATTGTAATAGTACATACGTAAAAGATCCTAAGAAAGGATCAGAAACCTTTTTATACCTTTTTCGCAAAATTTTAGCAAATTCAACTTCAGAGAATAATGATGAACAGTTGATAATTTTCTTGCAAGATCATATCACACAATTACCTATAAAAGATGTTTTATTGCTCTTACCTGACGATATACATTTGGGCAAAATAAAGCAACATATATCCCAAGCATTGAAACTACACGACTCTAAGAAGAACAAGTTGAGAATTGAAAAGGAAATCTTGGAGGTAGAATTGGTTAATACTACTAATGCCGTTTACAAGAACTCATCTGAATTTATTACACTAAATGAAAAATATAAATGTTGTGTGTGCAACAAGAATTTTATCTCACTGCTTACAGATATGGTCTTTTGGATTACCATGAACAATGGTAAGGATTATTTGGTACATTACAATTGCGGGAAATTACTTGAACAAAAAGTCAAACAACCAAATGAAACTACTTTCACTAAATCAGTTAACTTAATTGAAGCGAAAAGTTTGATGTATAAAGAATGGTAGTAGCTATTTTGCGTCCGCTCCGATGTTAGCAGTTGGGTATAAGATACAAAAATAAATAGATATATGGAAGCAATTTTTTTTTTATATACAAAATATATTCATAGTAATGCATTAATTAGATGACCTCGATAAAAGTTAGTTAGTAAACATTGATCCATTGAAAAGAAAAAAAAAATTGTTAAATAAGAGATAATAATAGTATACAATATATATATGTGTGTGTATTTAGCAACTTTCAAAAGTCAGTACTTAATAGATATTTCATTTTTTCTTTGAGTTCAGCTTTCTTTTTCTGAGAGAGCTTTTGATTCTTACAAAGAAGCTAAAGAGTTGAATAAGACAGAAATACTTTCACCGTAATGGTCACGACGAATACATTCAGCGAAAATTGATGAGACGTCAATGACTACCAATTTTTTACATTTGTTAGATAATTCTTGTGAAATTGGGTAAGTATTTGTGACAATAATTTGATGAATGTATTGGCATTTTTCCAATTCTTCTAAACAATCGCCAGTGAATATACCATGAGTAGCTACGACGTAAACTCTTTTAGCACCACAATTTTGAACTAAATGTTCAGCAGCACTAATAAATGAACCTGGTCTATCAACCATGTCATCCAATATGATGGCAGCACGTTCACGAACATTACCAACTAAAGTAATCAATTTTTCATTGATAATTTTATCCACATTTTCTTCATCATCAGAATCGATACTATCATATGTACCACCTAATGCATGAGAATGTGAATCAGTGACAGAGATATCATCGTCATCATCAGAAACCATGGCTACTTCATTATCATCGGCTTCATCATCACCAATAACATGACCATTTCTAATTCTAGCTGTTTGAATACCATTAGTTAAGATAATATTTTCCTCCTCATTTGGATTTTCACCTGGTCTAACAATTGGTCTATTTTTTCTCAACATTGATTGCTTTCTTAGTTTTAATTGATTTAAATCTCTATTCTGAGAATAAATATCTTTAGAACGACGACGATCTGTGTGAATCATAGCAAAATTGATCTTTAATGAATCAGCTAATGCAGTGACTCTTTTAGTACCACCAGCATTTTTAGACACAACAACAGCATTTTCATAATCTGGTACATTTTCTCTAATCCATCTAGCTAAACTTGGTGCACCATATAAATTATCCACTGGTTTAGTAAAGAAACCTTGCATTTGAGAAGCGTGTAAATCCATTGATACGACATGATCAGCACCAGCCATAACTAATAAATTAGCTAACATTCTAGCTGTGATGGCACCTCTATGTTTCTTCATTTTACTTTGTTTAGAATATGGAAATTGTGGGATCACAGCAGTAATTTTTTTAGCAGACCCACCTCTACAAGCAGAAACTAAAATTAATAATTCCATAATATGATCATTCACAGCAGGCGAACCAGATTGAATAACGTACACATCTTCGTCACGAACAGAGACACCAATTTGTACAGAAGTTTCACCATTGGAAAATTTCTTTAAAGTACATGGTGCTGGTTCAATGCCTAATCTTTCACAGACTAATTTACCCAACTCTGGGTGAGAATTACCGACGAAAACTTTGCACTTACGCATCTGATATGTGTGGGTCTTGGCTGGAGGGGTGAAGGGGGCTCTATTGTTACTTCTAAATGTTAATGGAACAGTTTCGTCAGTGAAGTTGAAATTTGGAAAAAATCGATGAGTTGAAATTTTTCATTCAAAAGTGAAAATTTTCCGTCTCACGTGACTGCGAACCAATTCCAGTGTGGGCACCTCATCGGTTCCATTTGGAAGTGGCAACTGCCCTCTGGAGGGTTTCCGATAAGCAAGTGTGCTGCCAGAGACCACTTCGAGGTTTCAAAGCAATTGCAGTTCAAGCAGGGAACTTTTCACAGGAAAATTTGGAGGTTTCAACGAGGGTGATGGCTCTTGCAAATTCAATGTCTAGGGTTCTTCCTACCGGCTAGCTTGTTACCTGCCTGGAATCTGAGGGACATGCCTGCCTCTGCAGTGTTGTTGTTGACAATGTTGTCGATGACGGTGTCGTTATCCAAGTCATCTGCATTGCCATTGTTATAAAATGCGTTTGTTTGATGGATGAAATCATTCATACTGACAAAATTTGCATTCAATTCGTTATCATTCACCATGTTGTCGTGTCTAAAATCATCTACATGTAATTCCATACATATTTTCAAAGCTTCATTACAATTAATTACCATATCATCGCCCCTATTCAAGCCGAAATTATTGAAAGTAAACAGTTCTTCAATCTCGTTATTGTAATGTCTCTCGTTAGCACCATACTTGGGATAAATGGATAATTCTACTGTATTGATCATACTGGTGCCTGCAGATAACGAGTTGCTTGAGTTATTGGGGAAAAATTGATTCAATATTTCGTCCCTCTCTAAACTTAAAACACATTCCAAACTATGACCATCTATCCTAGACCCATTATTTCTTACTCCATGGTACAGGATAGAAGTATAAGGTATCTGTAACCCATGGCCCAATATATCAAACCACAATATAATACAACTGTTCAAGATAAAGAAAGCAACATTCTCCAAGTTTTGTTGTTCTTGATTGTCAATCAACCCAAGCACTAAATCTCTCCCACCGCCGTATAGTATGGACTGATCGATATGTAACAATTGACTATGGTCTACGCTATCATTGGTGCCCCATAAGGTTCTTGGTTGAGTTTTCTTGAACTGAGTGATGGAGACGACGTTCTCCACTGAGGGTTTCACACTTGTTATCTGGCAAAGCTGACGTTGTTTCTGTTGTGTGTTCATGACGGTAGCGGCTTGCGCGGGATGCGGCGGGTGGTGTTTGCGCTGTTCTGTGGGTGCTGTGTCGTAGCAGGATGTGCAACTGTGTTATTAACCTTACGGATTTGAAAAATGGTCAGATACGGCAAATTGATGTATATACCAAAGTGTGTGTTTCTATATAGACCCAGAGCTGGCAAGCACGGCAGAGGGCTGAGGGTTTGGACAGGTCTCTAGGGCTGGAAGGACACGATGACTGGAATAATAACTTGATGATGAATGCAGAAGGTAGAATTGTGTGATAAACATATAAATCATCGGTCACTAGCCGTGTCATTCGGTGTCCTCGTTGATGAAGACAGTATCTACTACTTGATCAAACCCGTTGAATGGCGTGGCGGCAGATGAAGTATAAGCACCCAAGTTGGGGAAATATAGCCAATCACCTACCACAAGATCGTATTTCATGTAATATTCCTTGGTAATACAATCAAGTCCATCGCAAGTGGGTCCCCAAAGGGAAACTCTGAACGGTGTCTCCATAGTATGGTGCTTTGATGACGTGTTTTGATCCAAGTAATGGAACTCATCATCATGGTGTAAAATACGTGGTACTGGCACTTGGTGATCGAAAAGTATACAATTCAAATTACCATATACACCATCATTCATATAAATCATCGCCTCATCTTGATTAACTTTCCTCTTAGCAATAACGTGTGTTGCTAAAGTCAAAGTAGTCTCCACAAAGTACCTACCTGGCTCGGCAATAATGTTGACACCACTAGTCTCTGGGAAGAATTCATTAATGGATAACCTTAAAATTTTGCTTGATTCTTTGAAAGTGGCTAATTGAAAGCCACCACCGATATCTAATGTCTTTAAGGGTGGTAATTGGAATTCATTAACCGCTGTATCGAATACCCATTTAGCATCACGAGTAGCTTTGTAAAGTGAACTAAAATCTGAAGCACCAGAACCAACATGGAAACTTACACCTACCAAATTTAAGTTTAGTTCTTTACAAGTCCTTAATAAATCTCTCACTGAGCTCAATTCTGCACCGTATTTAGTAGATAAGCGACATTGTGCCGTAGAGTCATCGGTAGCAATTCTTAAGAATAGTTCTGCATTTGGATGATATTTCTTCATTTTGTATAATTCTTCAACGTTATCAAAAGTTGTCATTAAGACATTATTGTCTGCAGCGTATCTGATATGTGATGAAATTTTACATGGATTAGCGAAAATAATTCTACTAGGATCCACATTTAGTTTCAAAATTTGATCCATTTCCATCTTAGAAGCGCAATCAAAATTAACACCTAATTGTGCTAAATTTTGTAAAATTTTTGGATTGGGGTTACATTTAACAGCATAATGTGGTTGAATACGAGGTAATTCTTTGCACCAATTGGTATACAAATTTTTCAATTCTTTCAGGTCACAAATAAAGAATGAGTTTTCTTCACCTGGGGCGCAAGTTTCTTCATTAATTGAATTGATACGATCTTGTAAAGCTTTGAAAATTCCCATATGATTCGTAGCATGTGGTAAATCTGCTAACGATTTGTCATTTTTCAAGTTGGATAAATAATTGGTCAATTGTTCATTATTGAACTGCGCACTGGGTGCGATCTTCTCGGAGGAGTCCACCAGCGTAGAGGTGGAACCGAGAGAGTAATTGTCGGTAGCAAAGAGAGACATTGTTGCCAGTTGTGTTGTTGTAGTAGCAGAAGCACTAAGACAGGTTTCCAGTGTTGAACGAAGACGCTTAACTCGAACAAGAACAATCAACAATCAAACTTTTTTTTATCTGCCTCCTCAAAAAAAGCTCATCGCCGTTCGAAGAATGAAAAGACAACGTTTGAGAAATTTTCCGGAGGGGAGTTTTCGGCCCGCTCCTTCCAGGGCCCTGCTATTGTTCTGCCTAGCCTTGGCTGTCTCTGCCTGGGGCTCCTTCTGGGTGTGTCTCTCTGGAGCTGACAAGCCGACCTGCCAGAGAAAACACCGTAGCTGCCTCGCAGAAACAGCCAAGGCCAGCTTGGACAGCAATTCGTCAAACTACAAAACAATAATATTATCACTTGTACATATCTGAGGTATATATGTGTGTGTGGAGGGACAGACAGGGTATCAATCTCTAGTCTCTGTGACAGAATTGCAGAACAAACAACGATAACCCGTATATAACTCATCGTAGCCCTTTACCACATCAGTAATCATACCATGAGATTTCATGATATTTAATTCACCCTTTGTTGGTATCTTTTTGCAACTCTCATTCAAACAACGCGTATGCGTCTTCTTGTAACGTAATCCACATGAATTACATAACTGATCATGCCTTTTGGCTGACCAGGATGGTCTCCAACATGGTGAATCACTAGATTGGCAGGAAATACATGTTCGGACAGTTTGTGTACTGTATGATTTAGTCCTCTTTGGTGAAGTGTTAGTACTAGATGACATAGAATTGGTATTGGAATTGCTTGTTCCGTGTTGCATATTAGAACTATTAACTGAATTATTATTATCATCACTGATATTCGTTAGAACAAAATTTGCACTATTTTCTTGTAAGCGAATTGGACTTGGTGAACGCGATGATACAGTAAACTTATGATATTTGGGTAATGAATTGTTTTGGAATGTCAATTTACGACGTGTTGGCGACGTGGAACGAGAGGTTACAAAATTACGAATGGGCGAATTAGATCTAGTTGATCTGTTACTATTGCTCTTGCTACCAGTATTCGATGATACACGTGTAGTGTTATGACTACCTATGTCAATTAGATTTGAATTACTCAAACTATTTGCAATAATATTTGAATTAGTATCATGGTTAATATTATTATTACAATTAGTTAAAGTAGTAGCAGAATTCAAAACAATTTCAGTATTTGTAATACTTTTTGAACCCATAGTTGTGTTTGGTATTATATTACTATTACTGAAATTATTGACTTTAAACTTACCTGATGATGGTGTAGCCTTATTATTCAATTTTAAGATAACTTGACCTTTTGTAGTACCATTTTGCAAAGTTAGTATCGAATCCATATTAGCTTTATCACTAACACTACTCGATGAATCATTCAGGTTGCTGTTATTGCTCGAAAGTTTATTTGTCATATTATTTGAAACGGTGGAATTATTCCTTTTCCGTACAACCATGCCAGTGGTAAAAATGTCTCTATTATATAACATCTTCTTAATTTGTAAAGCTTTAAAACTATTAGTTTTCTTATGTCCATTTTTCACAATTTTTTTATTACTGGTGTTATTATTAGCATTATTAGTAACAACACTATTGTTATTACTCGGTTTAGAGCTTGTATTTTCTGATATGGATAAAGTATTAGAGGTTGTATTAGAACTTTTCTTAACAGATTGAATCAATTTTTCACTAACAAAGGGTGTAAATTTTAAATTTTCTAAGGATCTCTTTGGAGATAATGGTGGTGTAATAGGTGTCATAGTTTCATCATCATCACCATCACCTGAATTTCCGGCAGTCTTGGAGACTGGATGTTTTGAATTGTAACAGTTCACTAATTCTTTAAATTGGTCACCTGGTTTCAATATCGATGACGGCAATTTACTAAAATTTGACAACAACTTATTATTCACATTGTTTACGTTAATCAAGTCTTTCTGTTTATTGATGGTCATATAATCTTGATAATTACTGTCTTTACACCAGCTGATCAGATTATCCTTCCATAACGGTGTAATTTCTGAAGTATCGGGATATAAGTGTGAATTATTTTGGATCCTATAATCGGGTAGTAATTTCAAATGACTTAATCTTGGTAAATTTTTTGTCTTTGACGGGTTATTTAATTTTGGCAAAATTATCGATAAATCAGATTTGTTGTTTTTATCAACAAGATTTTTGGAATTAGTTATTTCATTCCGTATTAGATCCTTTTCAAAAAGTGGAGATGAAAAAGGTGTGATAAACAAATTATCTTGACTTTTAATTGAATTATGTATTGGCTTGACCACCTTATTTCCCACATTTCTTATAACACTAGTATTCTTATTACGAACGTTGGTGCTGTTTTTATAATATTCTAAACTGAAGTATTTATTGGGTGAATTTGGTTCAGTCTTTGATTTATTGATGAGAATGTCATTTTTATTTTGTATGCTTAATAAAAAATCATTTGGATGTAATAATGGTGACATTCTAGCACTTTTCGAGGCAAACGGGCCAGTATTAATTGAACTGTTTCCACTGATAGTAGGATTGTTTCTCTCAACAAAACTATTTGTTGTGCTGAAATGGTTAGTCTCTAACCTTAGTTTATTAAGTGACATGGTTTTATCTATTATTTTTCTTTGTTTTTTTGTTGGTTTTATATGCAAGTGCCTGAGGTTCTGCTATAATAATAATGGATGGATGTAAACGAAAAAACTTTGAACTAAAGATTTTTGTTCTCAATTAAAGGGAATGAATAAATTTATATGAATATGGGGAAATTATTGTATGTTAAGAACGAATGAATAAAAAAATACAATATAGCAAAAAAGAGTGTAAACGTATTTAGATAATGAAAGGATAACTTTTTATTGAAGATTGGTCAGTAAATGATTAGAAAGGAAAAGAAGAAGAAGAAGAAGAAAAAACAGAAAAGAAGAATCAAAAAGAATAATGAGATATAAATAATAGACTTACAGTGGAAATCATTGTTGAATATATACTAAAAAATCACTAGAGATATTGTTTACTTGTAGATCAGATACGTCGTGCAATGATATCCTTTTTCATTGAAAAAAACGTAGAAATGCTGGTTTCGATACTTTTTAAGACATGATTGTCAATCGATCACTATACCCTTTTAGGCAATGCTGATTCAAGGCTGGCATTACCCAAAGCGGAAGTACTTAGTTTATTTCCCTAACGGGTAATTTGCTGGAGGTGCTGTTTCGAACAATAGGGTAAATCAGGAAGAAAACCAGGCCTCCGTCCAAAGACCTAACCTTAGAAAGAGACAACCCCCGAAAAAACATGAGGCAGTACGCTCAATCAAATTGGCTAGGAAAGGTACAAGAAAAAACATATACAATCAAATTAATAAATATTACAGTTAATACCTGAAAATTCTACACATAAAACATCCATAAAGTTGATAAACTGCAATGCTTAGCGGTTTCGCCAGAATAGTGTGAGAAAGTTAAGGTGCTTCTCTAGGGTTTACACAAAAAAGTTCAAGATATTTTGTATCTCATCAGCTATACTCATTGAAAAAAAAAATGCATTGAAGTTTGAATGCTTTATTTGAAATAAGTTACCATAAACCAAGTTTGTTTTCTTTTCCAGTGCCGAGTTCATTCTGAAAACAGAAAAAGAAAATTTGCAATAAGGCCAAGCCCCAGCATATGTTCAAAAAGATCGAGAGTTATGCTAGTCTAGAAAAAAGCAGGCACGTTAATGGAAGCAAGCAAATACTATATAAACACACTCACTGACAACCAAAACGTGATGGTTAATCCTTTCCGGAATTTGCACGAGGTTTTAGAAACTACAATTTTATGGCACGTGACACTCGCAATTTATTTTAAATTTTTTTTTAACCTCCTCCTATCAAAAAAACATAAATGAAGAAGAGAAGAGAAGAGACGGTATTAAAACCAGATAGGATAGCAAGTTTAATTACCGATTGGTAGCATAAAATTCATGAATAATGAACAATAGTAACCAAAACGCCATTACTGAAACCTTTATCAAAAAGATTTTTGCACATTTAGATAACACAGATGTTAATAAATTGAATGAATTTCATCAACTGTTTAGTACGAACCAATGTAAAATTATATTTAATTCCGTGCCTATGACAGATGCTACACAGTTTTTAACCATGTGGCAGAACGATATTGTCAGCACACAACACAGTATGACAGCACTTGATTATCATATAATACCAGGTACAGGGACGTTAATTTGTAATGTGAATGGTAAGATACGTTTTGATGAAAGTGGGCGTGATAAAGCCGGTCAAGATGCAATAATAAGAGAAAATAACGCCCAAAATGCACCAAATCAGAACAGAAGACACATTTGGGGTCCCTTTTTCGGTATTTCGCTACAACTCATCATCGATGATAGAATATATAAGAATGAATTCCACAATGTCATATCCATGTTCAACTACACCATTGTCTACAAATCTGCTGACTCGTTGATGGAGATAAACTAATTTCCCGACTGTTGAACGTGGGTGGCCCCAACAAAGTGATATAGTGATATAGTGATATAGAAATACAATAGATGTAGCATCAGCACAAAACCGCACGTACAAACGCGACACAATAACAATGGCCCGGGACGTAAGCTAACGGTGGAGTCAATCTTCAACTTAAACGGGTAATACGGCAGGCAAGAACCATAGTCACCATGCAATGGCAGAAATGACGTCAAAAAGTTGTTGAATTTTTGTTTACAGCGGAAATTCGGGGTTTGCACCAAATAATAACAACGTCTAGCGGAAAAGTTCGATTCGAGAATTTTCAACGTTTTTTGGAGGGGTTTGAGGGGTTGAGTTTTCGAAAATTAGCTATGGCTGGAATGAATTTAGAGTAGGATGCGAGCAATTAAGGGATGTTCAAGCATTACGTTGTGATGATATCTTCAGTTCCATGGTAATTATGCAGGATAGTGATAATGAGTTCTCGAGATTATATTGTCAAGTTTGGCATGTTCAAGAGGAGGGACAACACGGTAGAACGGTTTTATCCATTTCGGGAAGGTTCGTTGTGGAGTAGCAAATTATTTAAATTAATATAAATATAAACTGTTAACTCACTATGTTTTCCTTTAGTCTTACCTTTTATTCAACCTTCATTTAATTTATACCTTGATTAAATTTAGTGTAAACGGTAATAAAGAGAAGCTAATTTAAGCGCTAAATCAATTGAAAAGAAAAGAATAGTCAAAATTAAAAAAAATGAATTTAAAGAATATGTTCATACCAAAGGAAAAACATTCTCCTAAGAGAAATATTTGGTGGTTATGTTTATGTTTATTATTGGTTTTCACTACTTTTATCTTGACAATCGTTGCTACTGCTGGTTCAACTTCAGATTATTATCCAATTAACAATGTTTATATTGGTGAAGCAGATATTTCACATATTAATGTCTCGAAAGTTATACCACAAATGGGTCCAATTTTAACTATTTTAGGTTCTGCTTTAACTGCACCAAATTCATCATTAGATGATATTTTCCACGCTTTGAATGATATTTCAATAACACCAGCTTTGACTCCTTTATTATTATTATTATCAAATGCAGCTAACGTAACTGACACTATTGTATCTTTAGTACATTTAGCACCACTTGCATTAGAAAAGGATTCAAATTCAAACTCAATTCAAGATTTAGTTAAAATTAATGATCTATTAACTTTATCAACTAATAAGACTAACTCGTTAATTGGTATTAACCGTTTGGTTGAACCAACTTTAGAGAATATTGATGATGAAAATGTTTTGAGGGCTAATAATTTCACTTTGCAATTATTAAATAATTCAAATGATCCACTCACAAATTCTCAAGATTTAATGGTATTAAATAATATGACATTATCTGAAAAGGCAACTTTATTACCTGTCTTCAGTTTATTCCAATATTCAAATAATAATACAGTATTAACTACAGCTTTACAACAAATAATGAAAGATTCAGAATCAATATCTGGCTCTACTTCAAGTTCAATGTTTAGTACTTTGGAGACTGTTTTACAACAACAGTTAGCATCTGGTTCCAGTAATATTACTCAAATTTTCCAAAGTATTGAACAACTGGTAAGCGCTAACCAAAAACCAATTGTACAAGATGTTGGTATGTTATTAGGTGATTCAAATAATGTGAACGCTACGTTGAGCATTTTACAAAACTTAATTTCTAATAATATTACCACTAACGAAAAGGCTAAGGAGGCATTACCAGCTTTAATTGGTATTGTTGAAGAATCTAATAACACCACTCAATCATTATCATTAGTATCTTCATTAGCTACAACAGCAAATTCAACAATCGCTGCTGAGCAATTAGATGGGTTAGAATTAATATTAAAGAATACTGATCAACAAAAACAAACTGTTTCCCAATTGATCTCTTTAGCTAGCGGTTTGACACCAGAATCAGATACGATAGAATCTGTACCATATCTTTTTGATTTAATTGAAGCATCACAAAATCCAGCAGAAACATTTTCATCTTTAGTCACTTTAACTACTTGGGCCCAACAAAATCCAAGTACTTTTGAACCAATTGTGGATATATTAAATGCAGCACATTCGGTAGAACCAATATCTGAAGCACAGCTGACCGCAATGACACCTGTGCTTTTAGATTATTTACATATACCAATTTATTTCAGATTATCTATCTTTACTCTTTGTTCTGCTGATATTGATAACGAAATCATTAGTTGTAATTCACCACATGCCGTTCAAGATCTAGATTTTAGACAAATTATTTATGATGCCTTAATTGAATCAGATTTTGAACCATATTTAAGGGGCTTAAACATTTCAGCTGATGATTTATATTTAGAAGGTAAATTATTAGATAGACAACATGAATACGTTCCAACCATTAAAGCAGTACTTTCAATGAATATTTTAACAATTGTATTTTCAGCTGCTGTTATGGCGTTTATTATATTCATCTTAATTGCTGGCTGGAAAAAAGTTTGGTCATGGGTCACAGTTATACTTTTAGCCTTAGCAACAGCATTATTTAGTGGTATTAGCGGTACATGTATATCTATTGTTATTGAAGTGATTAAGTCTGGTACTTATGATGATAATTATGGTGTTGTTTATTTAGAAGGACCAGCGTACTTAGGTTTAATTTGGACTGGTTTTGCACTTGCTTTCATATCTGCATTAATATTAATGTGGGCTGCTTGGTGTTACAGGAAACACGTTATGCTACATAGAGAAGTTAATGCATTTGATTTAGAAAGAGCTGGAGTAGCTGATGTTAATGATCCTGGTATGAGTAACGTTATTGTTCATGATAGCAAGACTGGTGATAATGATATGGTAATTGTACCTACTGTTACAAGTTCGAACGCTGAATCAATGGATACTAATGAAAAAGATGTCACACAAGATGATCATATTGAAGATTTAGAATTGACAAATAATACAAGTACAATGTCCACTGACGGTGTAACTCAACCTAGGTAAACAAGATAGGCTTAAAAAAAAACTCAGTCCATTAACTTTTATTTCTTCCTTTTTTGTTTATACCCTTTCTTCAATTAATTAATATTCCATATTAACCTTAATGTAATTCTTATTTAATAATATAATAATCTCATATATATGGTCACGTATAATCATTTAAAACATATCCACCAATCAAAAAGCGAACCGCTTAACAAAGCGGAAAAACCAAAAAAGAAAAGAAACTTCGGACTACGATTTAACGCCGCGGTTACCCGCCCTGGAAGTTTTTGGAGTCCATTAGCCGCCAATTGGATACCCTTAATAATGTAATTTTATTTATATAGTCCTGCTAGACTTCCAAATTCTTTCTCCAAAACTTTCTGGCTGAGATATTCAGACGTAAACAAGCTTTTCATGCAGATGAATAATAACGTCTTGCAATTCTACCAGAAACACAGAATCGGTATTCTCAGGACTTCGTATTTGGTATTACTTTTAACTACAATTATTAATAGTGGCTCTAATAATACACGCAAAAGTGGTGCAAAATCAAATGATAGTAGCAATGAATGTAAAGAAATTTCACAGAGGGAGAAGGCTAAACAAAGCAATAAAAAATTCACCAAAAAGATAAATAAAATCAGTAAATCTGGGTTTGAATTAGAGGTAGAAACAGGTAGTGATGAAAATGATGAATCTATGGACTTTGTTACTAGCAATAATGAAAGTACCAAGGATGGTAATACCACACAGAGTAATAATAATAAGAAGACAGTCGGAAATAGTGAAAACAGTTTAGAAATTATAACTAGTGGTGGAATGACAATGGATGACTTGACAGTCGATAAAAATATTGGGAATGCTGCAAAAAAAATAACTGTTCAAGAGAATAAGACCATTGAAGATAATGATAGAACAGATTTAACAAGGAGGAAATTGCTGAAAAGAAACGATTTTTTGATTAAACTAATACTGAGGGACAAAAAATGTCTCATGTTATTTGCTGCTCAAGCATTTTTACTTATTATAAGAACTTTTTTATCCCTACATGTGGCCACTTTAGATGGAAAATTAGTTTCAAGTTTAGTGAAAGCACAATACATGAATTTTATCAAGATTTTGTTAGGTCAGTGGATGCTTTTAGGAATTCCAGCAAGTTTTATAAATTCATTAATTTCTTATGTCACTAAGTTTTGTTCCATTGCAATAAATAGGAAGGTGTCCAACTGCCTCCTAGATAAATATTTATCAAATCATCATGTTTTCTATTCTGTTGCAGGAGCTTCAACCGAAATTCAAGATAATTTAACTAGAGATGTCTACACTTTTTCTACAAATAGTTCACTTTTATTAAATCAACTTTTGAAACCTACATTGGATTTAATTCTTTGCTCATTTAAATTATTAATGTCAAGTTCAAGTATGATGGGTGAAGGTACCCTTTGTCTTGGTTTAGTTGTATATTTTTCAAATTCTATGTTAAAATTAATTCAGCCTAATTTCACTAAACTAACAATTATTAGATCATCATTAGAAAGTTGGTTCAGGTCATTACATTCGAATTTACATACTAATAATGAAGAAATTGCATTATTGAAGGGTTACTCAAGAGAGTTAACTAATTTAGATCATTCTTTCTATCGTTTAGTATTATTTTTAAATAAAGAAATTAAACTGAAAGCTGTATATGATCTATTCACTACTTTCGTTATAAAATATACTTGGGGAGCTGCCGGTTTAGCACTTTGTTCGATACCAATCTTTTTTAAAGATAAAACTAATCTAGTAAATGATTCCACGATAGGTAGAGATGATGAAGATATGACTGCCAATTTTATTACTAATAGAAGATTATTAGTCACAGCATCGACATCTATTGGTAGGTTTGTTGAATTGAAGAAGAATATTCAACAATTGAAAGGTGTCAGAATTAGATTGAATGAATTTAATGATCTCTTAGACGAACAAAATGGTTCTGAAACATCATTAAACGAAGAAAACGAACTAATTGAGTACAATGATTCGATAATTAAATTTGAAAATGTTCCCTTAATAACACCAGCAAATCAAATCTTAGTTCCCGAATTAAGTTTTGAATTAAGACATGGTGACCATCTATTAATTATAGGACCAAATGGATGCGGAAAATCATCTTTGTTTAGATTACTAGGTGGCCTATGGCCAATAAGAAAGATTGCTTCAAATAAACCCACGAAATTGATTATTCCAAAGAGAACACATGATCAAGATTGCGCAATCTTTTATTTACCGCAAAGACCGTATATGGGTAATAATTCAACTTTCAGAGAACAAATCATATATCCTGATTCTATTGAACAATTTGAAGAAAGATTTAATGGTAACTATTCACAAGGTAACCTTGAGTTAGTCCATATACTAGAATTATTAGATCTAGAGGATTTAATTACTGAAAATATGTCGATGGTTTTAGCTTCCACTAATGCCAAAAAAAAATCGATTAATGATTCAACATCACCATTGGCAACTGATATCGGTGAAGCCTTTGATTTAATACGTAATTGGTCAGATGAGTTGTCCATAGGTGTGCAGCAAAGATTAGCAATGGCAAGAATGTACTATCACAAGCCGAAATTTGCAGTATTAGATGAATGTACTTCAGCTGTATCTCCAGAAATGGAACAAAAAATGTATCAAACTGCACAAAATTTTGGAATATCATTAATATCAGTTTGTCATAGGACAAGTCTTTGGCATTTCCATAATTATTTATTGAAATTTGATGGTAATGGTAACTATCAGTTTGAGAAATTTGATCCAGTGGAAAGATTAAAAAACGAGGAAAAGTTATTGGAACTCAATAACTTATTAGATCAACAAGTGCCCTTATGGGAGAAAAAGTTACAAGATTTAACTATTGCTCGTAAATCTAACATTATCAAAAAATCTGAAACTGAACTAAATTTAATGACGATGAAAAGTAAAAATATTATTGAGTCTCCCAGGACAAATTTTTTGAATGATACAGTTGTGATATCACCAGTGGAAAACTACAGTCCAAGCAAAAGGACGCCAGTTAAGAACGAATCAAGAAATCAGAAAGTTTTGAAGAAAAAAAATTTATTGAAGAAAAAAAATGATAAAGTATAAAAAAGGAAGTATGGTGTTGACTTTTCCTGACACCTACGTCTTTTATGATGAAATATTACTATCATATTTCAATTTCAGTTTGTAAAAATTTTTGTTATATGTAATCTGTGAATATATATTATTTATCAAGAATTTTGAGTTGAAGTTTCAAATAGCTTCATATGGAATGAGAAACATCTATGGTAATGGTGATGCAGAGTTATTTTCTGTATTATTCGTGGATACAATTCTTGGTAAAGCTTCGATCTGTTGTACGATGAATTCCTTTTCATTAACAAATGAGGATTCTTGATTGTCTAAACCAAACTTTTCGAAATATTTTAATAATTTCTCACGATTCTTCGTTAAGATATCAAAAATTTGTTTATTTTTACGTGGATTGGCAACCATCACTTTAAATACATTAAATGCTTCCATTTGTAAGTTTTTCGATTTATCTGTTAATAACGTCATTATCAATTTCAAGTTATCTGGTGAGTTAATATAATTTTGCATCAATTGATGATTTGATCTTAACAGGATTAATGAACCTAATAATTTAGTGCACTGTCTTTTAGTCACATAGCTTCCATTGGCAATTAATTTGTTGATACATTGGATGAATTTGGAAGTATTGGATTCATGAATGAAGAATTCTCTAGAGGTTAATTTAGGATGCTGGGTTAATGCAGATGATATAATTTGTAACGATTCTGTACTTATTTCAAAATTACTTACATTGGCAAAATTGAAAAACTGCCAAAATTGTGGATCTTTCAAAATGATTCTACATAGTTGTTCATATTTTATACTATTCATAATCATATTCCCCACTAATAGAAACACATCCTGTGGTGAAACTTTCAGTCTTAATGTATTCTCCATTAATACTAATAAGTAATTTATAGTTCTTGGTCTTGAAACAAAATAATCTACAGCAACAAACTTATTATCCTTAGAAAAACTTAGACATATGGCAAAGATCAATACGACCTCTTTGCGTGCCTCAAATTCTAAGTCACCAAAATGAGTAAGCAACTCATATATTAAATCAGAGTTCAAGATGTCCATATACAACTGATCCATTGTCTCCGTAGTTAACTTAGGTTCAGTATCGCCTAAAATAAAATGCTTTACACCCATCAAGTAATTAGAACAATCTTCTTGTAGTTTTTTCTTTGTATCCAAATTTGATACCGACTGGATCTTATTTAATTGTTCAATGATTGTCTTTACATACTCGTCTGATGTCTTGGGGTTCCTCTTCCACCAGAAGGGCATATCAAGATCCTGATTCTTGTACTTTTTGAACATCTCTTCTCTACTGCAGTTTTTGTCGACTGTTTCCTCTCCACTATGTTGACTTTCAGTTGAAGTTGGTTTTATTTCCTCTTTAAGTTTTCAGTTTTCTCTTTTTTTTTTCACTAAATCCTCAAAAAAGTGTAGAGAATTCACAAATTCATTGCAGTGGAAATAAGTGGAAAGGCAGCAAAGCAGCCACTGGTAACAAAGTGAGCAGTTGAAGTTAGCTTCAGTTTAAAACAGGTTTGGGGGTTTTCTTAGTCAAGAAAAAAAAAATTAAAAAATAATGAAGGATGCGAGGTTCGAACTCGCGCGGACACCGTCCAACAGATCTTAAGTCTGCCGCCTTAGACCACTCGGCCAACCCTCCAATGGTTAAACTTTGCTACGAAGGGAAAATATTTAAGTGATTTTAGTGAAGTTGTATACGTTAGCATTGAGGTTGTTATAGTTTACCTGGTTAATCTATGTGATTTTTATTATGACCAGATGATATGATTGAATTGAACTAGTAAATGTTAAGTAACGAAAGTGGGAAGAACCATTTATTTCAGACAAGTGTTCATCATTAATCTTTGAAAAGTTAGAATTCATTATAAATTATGACCTTAATGTAAAAATAAAAATATAATATATTTTGTCGCTGTCTATATAAAATAAATATAGAAAATATATAAAGAATTAATGATGAACGAACTGTCGGAAACAACGTTCTGTTTGTACTATTTATATAAAAATAATTTCTGTCCTAATTGATGATTTGGACAGATAAAAAGAAACGGTAAAAAATTTTCACTTAATGTTTTGATATTACCATTTTAGATCACTACTGTCTTATTATTTGTTTGTAATTATGTGTACACACACAAACACCGTAGTACTTTAATTATTTAGCATACCACCCTGTGTGCATCATTAATTATCAAACCAATTCTTAGTTAATAATTTAAATT